>CM057462.1:91511233-91776233 GCA_030035585.1 Dugong dugon
CTTTACTTTATTTGTATATGTTTGTTTTGTAGCTGGTGGAAAACTTTGAAGTGAGGCGTGGTTTCTAAAGGAAACATTGGAAGATTTTCTGTAGCTGAATCTGGAATATGCAAAGCAGAAAGCTTAAATGGGCTGGTGGATGGGAGCCACCATCTCCCACTTCCCGCAGGGTCTGGGGCATGTGTGTACTGATGCCTGGATAAACCATGCCCTCCCTTTGCTTCTCCTGCTTGCCATCAAGTCTGTTCCAACTTATGTCAACTGCATGTGTTTCAGAGTAGAACTGTACTCCGTAGGGTTTTCAATGGCTGTGACCTTTCAGAAGTAGATTGCCGGGTCTTTCCTTCCAGACACCTCTGGGTGGGTTCCAACTGCCAACTTTCAGTTAGTATCTGAGGCTTAACTGTATGTGATATCCAGGGATTCGTTCTCCTCCTTGAGGACCAGGCTATTGCTAACTTCACCCAATCACAGGCTCTTATAGCCAATGGAATGCTCAGGATTTGCAAGAGTTATTAGCTGTTTAGAGAAAGGCACTAGTAATAAAATAAGCTTATTTGATCAACTTCAGCGTTAAAGGTTTTGTTTTGTTTTTTGAAACTGGAAATTTGAAGGTGGGAAAGAGTAATAAAAAAGACAATGATATAGCACAATCTTACAGAGTTCTCAGGGCTGACAACTGGATATGAAAACCACCCTATCATCTTGTGCTCATACCCAATGGAACCCTATAGAGAACTGACTGGTCTACAGGACTTCAGGCAGTGGTGCTAGTTTTTAAGATCTGTACTCTCTGTGGCAAAGTGGATGGAACCCTCTCTTCCCACCCCTATTCTTTTCCTTCCCAATGTTCCCTAAATAGCCAATAAATTTCATATAACTAGCAGGAATTTTTGTACTGATATTTGTACAGCATAAGTACTTCGTAGGTGCCAGATATGGTATCAAGTAATTTCCACATATTAATCCATTGCTGTTGAGTTGACTCCAACTCATAACGATCCTATATGACAAAGTAGAACTGCCTCATTGGGTTTCCAAGGAAAGCAGATTGCCACATTTTTCTTCCATGAAGTGGCTTGTGCCTTCAAACCCTAATGTTTCTGGTTAGCAGTTGAGCACTTAACCACTGTGCCACTAGGGCTCCTTCCTTCCACATATTATCTCATTTAATTCTTATACCTAACCTATGGCATGGAGACTTTTATCATCCTCATTTTACAGATGAGAAAACTGAGTCACAAAGCAGTTAATAAATTTGCCTGAGGTCACACACACAGTAACAGGGAGCAGAGCCAGGCCTCACACACAGGATTGTTTGACTTAAAACCCTAAGCATTGAACCACTACCCTCTACCCATACCCGTTGCAGTCTCATTGATTCTGACTCATAACGACCCTATATGACAAAGTAGAACTGCGCCATAGGGTTTCCAAGGCTGTAATCTTTACGGAAGCAGATTGCCACGTCTTTCTTCTTTGGAGTGGCTGGTGGGTTTGAACCGCTGACCTTGGATTTAGCAGCTGAGTGCTTAACTGCTGCTCCTCTACTGCCTACCAAATCCAGCTTGTTGAATTTAGCCAAGGGGAATAACAAAGCTGGTGGGACAAGTGGTTTGCTAGTGGCCGCTAGCCTAAAGGTTGGCGATTCGAACCCACCCAGCGGCTCCAGGGAAAAAAGGCCTGGCGAACTGCTTCTGTAAAAGATTACAGCCAAGAAAACCCTATGGAGCAGTTCTACTCTGTAACACATGTGGTCGCCATGAGTTGAGACTGACTCAAGAGCAATGTGAATGTTACTGGCTCAAGGGCTATCTCTAGGTAGCTCAATAGCTCAGAGTTTTCAAATATCATGGGAGGATTGCCTTCCCTCTTCATCACTACCCCACTGTGGCTTAGCTAAAAAGTAAGCTCCTTTGTGTCTGTGCTCTGTGCTCATTGGTGAATGCTTCTTACAAGGTAGACAGATGTCCACACACGGCCATCACCATCTACTTCCAGTCCCCAAGTCGTGACACAGCTCTGAGAGATGTCGGAATGATCAAGAGTCCACTCATTCCTCAGCGACCCAGAGGGACAACCTCGTGCGGAAAAGCACAGCCCAGGAAGGAAATGCAGCTCTCCACTTGTCAGCCAGGTAACTATGGGCAGATGCCTTGACCTCCCTTACCTCAGTTTCCTCATCTATGAAAGGAAAAAAATAACAGCATCTATTTCATAAGGACATCATGAGGATTAAATGAGTTAATATATATTAAGTACTTGGCACCCTGGTGGTGCAGTGGTTAAAGCACTTGGCTGCTAACCGAAAGGTCGACAATTCAAACCCACCAGGCACTCCATGGGAGAAAGATGTGGCAGTCTGCTTCCATAAAGATTTACAGCCTTGGTAACTCTATGGAGTCGCTATAAGTCTGAATCGACTTGATGGCAATGGAGTTTTTTTTTTTTAAGTACTTGGCAAATGGTCAGAGCTATATAAAACTCAGTTGCAGTTCTTATTCCTTGTGTTACTCTCAAAGTAGAGGCTGAGATAATGACCTTAAAAATTTTAGATCAATCCAAATTATCAATTTTGGTAACTAACACAAGGACAGATTTGCTCAACATTACTACTGGGAGAACTAGGTAGCACGTAGAATTCGCTTAAATCCCTCGAAAAAAAAACCAAACCATTGCTATCGAGTCTATTCCAACTCGTAGTGACCCTACAGGACAGAGTAAAACAGCCCCTTAGGGTCTCTGAGGCTGTAAATCTTTACAGAAGCAAACTGCCACATCTTTCCGCCACGGAGTGGCTAGTGGGTTTGAACCGCTGACCTTTTGGTTAGCAGCAGAACACTTCACCACGGCACCACCAGGGCTCCTCATAGAATTGGCCTAATGCCCTCAACTTATCTGGATGCACCCCAAATATAAATGATTGCCTATAAAATTGTGCAATTCATATATTTGTATGAAATATCATTCACTCAACAAAAATGTTTTGTGTTCTTCCTCTGGACCAGGGACTGGGGACACAAATCTGAACTAGACTTCATCCCCATCAGCAAAGAGCACATAATCTAAACGGCAGCAAATAAATCTGTGACACAACATGGCCGGTGCTGTAAATGCTTCAGTGTGAGAGTGGAAAAGATGGAGCTTAATTCTTTTTGCACTACTGGGCCGTGGGCAGTCACTCTAGGCTTCCCAGAGCAGGTAGCATTTGAGCTGGGGCTAGAAGAATGAGTTAGAATTTGCCTGTTGGAGGATGAGGGTAGGGATGTGGGCATCCAAGCAGGTGAATCATCTTGAAGAAATGCATGGGGCTGTGTTTGGGGAACACTCCATGTAGGGCAGTGGTGGAGGTGCATATTGGGGTAAAAAGGAGAAGAGACACAGGATGGGAAGGGAAGCACTTATTTCTAAAGTCAAAGAGTAATTGTGCTTTGCTCCTTTGGTTGCAAGTAGCAGAGATGGATTCTGGCCCCCTTAAGCAAAAGGGGACTTCATAGAAAGGAGCTGAAACACTCACAGGAGCAAAAGGGAGGAAAGCTGTCTTCTCCAGGCACCACCTCACTGCTTTTTCCACCCTTGCTTCACTCTGTGCCTGATTCATGTCTCGAGAGAGGTTTTGATTGGCTAAGCTCAGGTCACATGCTCACCCCATGGCTACTAGGTGGTGAAAGCAAAGATCTGGTGGACAGTCTTCAGGGACCCCTTCAAATTCTATGGTGAACAGTTGGCTCACTAGAGGGAACCAGGACTGCACCTAATCAGGAAAGGTACTTCCCTAAAAGGAAATCCAAGTGCTGATAGGAAGGGGAACTAATTGAAGGACAGCTTCAAAATTACAGATGCGCATTATGAATAATCATAATAAACATAATAGCTTGTGTTTATTTACAATGTGTCATATACTATGCTGAGGACATGCTTTACATACATGTTTTATTTAATCCTCATAACAACTCTAGGAGTAGATACATACCCGCTTTACGGCATAAGCAGCTGAGTTATTAACCACTGCGCCACCAGGGCTCCACTTCACAGCATAGATGTAGGTATATGCCATTTTTTCAAATGAAAAAAAAATTAAAGCTCAGAGTTTAAGTCACTTGCTCAAGGCCACATAGCTAGTAAGTGAACAAGCCAGAACTCAAACCCAGATGACTCTGATGGCAACGCTCTCAAGCACTGCCCATTGGGCCTCCCATGTTTTCTGGTGAAGTGAAAGCACCTGCAGGTTGACATGGCTCCCCACTACCCTACCCCAGCCATTCCTTTTGCCCTACCGTCCTTAAATGGGCAGAGTCAACTTAGGGGACCCAGGAGTCTGGCTCAGTTTTCAACACATATTAAAATCCCACGGGAAGGAGCACAGACAAGCACCTCTCTGACCTCCCTGCCTTCGGGATGTACAGACCAGCTGGGCAGCATCCTATGCACCTAGTCTCTCAAGCCCCTTGTGGACGTGACATGGAAAACTCCAAATCAATTCATTCCAGAGCAATTTATAACATTGCTTCTTTTTCAGTCCTAAGAATGGAAAACTACACATCCGCAGGGCTGCAAGGCATGTTGTTTTAATTAATGACTGAACAGAGCTTCTGCAATCCCTGTGGGCAGATCTGCCCTCCTTTTTAAAAATTCCACAAGAACTAAACTTACCTCAGAAGGTAGTGGGAATAACTTCTTCATCTGGTAGATTTTCAAATCTAAAATCATATATTTAGTATAAATAGGAGAGCTATTCATTCATGTCATCCAGGCACCTAGTCTGCAAGTGAGTCGACAAATATTAATTTAGTCTTTGTTAACTATTGGGCCCTGTGCTAAATGCTTCATATGTGTTATTTTATTTACCACAACAGGGTGAGGTAGATATTAAACCAGTTGCCATCAAGTCAATTTCAACTCACAGTGATGCAACGTGTGATAGAGTAGAACTGTGCTCCATAGGGTTATCATGGCTGACTTTTCAGAAGTAGATTGCCAGACCTTTCTTTTAAGGTCCCTCTGGGTGAATTTGAACCTCCAACCTTTTGGTTAACAGCCGAGTGAGTTAATCATTTGTACTACCCAAGTATTAGGATATCCATTTTATAAAGGAGGAACAGAATCTCAGAGACGTTTAGCATCTAGCTAAAGGTCACACAGCAAGTAAGGGGCTCTTCCATGACCCTGTGCAGCTCTCTGAGTCATAAGCACTCAGCAGGTATTCACTTAGCTGGATCTTGTTACAGATTTTGATTAACAGTGACATTTTCTGCTCTATACCTTCACAGATACCTTGCCTGAACCATCCAGAGGGAACTCCTGCTGCCAAATGTAGGGATAGAATACCTGAGAGTTTCAGCAAAATGGAAACTCATGACCTGATATCCCTGTCTCCAGAACTGTTCACTTTCCACACTGGCCTTGAACAATGTGTCTAAAATGTAACATGTGTCTGATCATGCCACTTCAGAGCTTGACATCCTTCAATGGCTCCCAATTACCTCCAATGGAAAGTCCACATACACACAGAGTACGAGGCCCTTCATGATCTGGCCGTTGCCTTCCTCCCCTGCCTCATCTCCCAGAATATTTCTCCATGCTCTCTTCATTCTAGCCATACAAGTTTCCCAATACACTTGAAGGTACCGGCAGGCCTCTGTTTACTTGTTCTTCTCTTTACACCCCTTCCCTTTCATGTCTGCCCAACTAACTCCTATTTAGCCTTCAAATCTCAGCTCAAGCATCCCCTCCTCTGGAAAGTTGCCCCCGGGATGATTAAGTATACTTCTGAAGATCCCCAGAGTATACTAGGGAGACTCTATTGTCCTGGGCTGCAATGATATGGGTGACACTCAGGAAGTTTTTGAACTGCACGGGACAGAAACCACTACTCAAATAGGACTAGACAAAAAAGAAATTTACTATCTCACATAAAAGCCATTTGGAGATACAGCGGGCTTCGGATGTGGGACAATCAGGATTTCTACCTTAATTTCTCTAATTTCCTCAGCTCTGTTCTGGATATCATAGCTTTGTCCTCAGGCTATCCTCTCTGACGGTAGAAAGACAGATGCTAACTGCAACTGGGACAACACACCTAGCGGTGAAGGGAGAGAACTTTCCCTAGTTGTCCTTCCTTTTAATATGATTAGACCAATTTAGGTCATATGTTCATCCCTGGACCAATAACCATCACCAAGGGAATGCTAAGCAATAATTGGCTGAAACCAGGATACCTGAACCAATCACCGGCAAGGGCATGTGTAGGATTACCATGATTGGTTTAGGCCAATCACAGTCAGCTTCCCCTAAATCATATAGCTTATGTAGAGAAGGAGGGAGTGCCTAAATAAAAATGGAGCTCCGGCAGAAAGGAGGAAGAAGCAGTCACAGTGACTGCTTGGGTATAGGCACACAACTGTCCTCCCGAGAACAAGGTCATGCTTTGTTTATCTCTATATCCCACTGACTAGCACAATATCTGAAATATCCTTGAAAAAAAAAATTGGATGAATTATAATTGCTAAAATATTGCTGGAGCTGAGGTTTATTCAGAGCAAAGTAAAGGTTCAGATTTTCATGGGGTACAGAGGAAAGGCATTATATCTACCTGCTGGGTGTCTGTTTGGTATATAAATTAGACCTTTTTAAAAGACATGTTTCTGTCTGCCAGGCTTTAGAAACAGTGATCTAAGAGTTAGACACTTCCTATTAAAGTTTTAAAAACAGAGCTTTAAGTCATACATTATATTGAATGCTTTCATATCTCATCTGATTCAGAAGGTTTTAAACCTCACAGAGGTCACATTTTGAAACAGTAGTCACTTTTTACAACATCTCCAAACATTAAATAAAAATAAAATATTATGAAGAATAGAGATGTCCATAGAGACTACTAACACGACACTTGAATATTATTATTATTAAGGACGGTATTATTTGGAGTCTGAAGATTACAATGGCTGGCTCAATTTAAGCTTCATTTTTTCTTTAGAGAATTGAAGAAAGAAGAGCAGATTCTATTCATGCCCATTTTTTTTTTTTTTTTTTTAAAAAACAAAAAGCTCTTTTTTAAGAATAGGGCTTCTTAATCTACAGCAACCTCAGGGATTCTAAGAATCCCTAAAATATGTGCAAAATTTTGTGTATATCAACAGTTTTCTCAAGAAAGGGATCATAGTTTTTGTTAAATTCTCAAAAGGGTCCTTGATCCACAAAAAGGTTAAGAACCACAGGTACTGGAGGGAAATTCCCTCAAGACCTTGGTTGTCCCAATAACTGGGTTTCCCATAAAGAAAAGCTACTCCCAGGGTCAGACTACTAACTTAGATGGGTAGCTCCAGGAAATAGGTCATTCCTGGGTTTCTCTTAGGATGTTTTAACTTAAAGAGTTATCGAGTCAGTAGATCCTGGAAATGAATGGGGCTCTGTAAGGAGAAATTGGCGAAGCAATTTCATAGCTCCCACATCCGCCCATGCCCTACCCCCCCCATGCCTTCCTTCACCCTCTCTAGTTAATAAGGCCCATCCTGCCTCTCCAAACACATCATCACTAGCTCCCACATTCACTGGGGACAATTTGTCATTTACCCCGCCAGCCTGGGGACTTAACCTCAGCTAACATTCGTAAACAGATAAAGCTAGAAGTTTCCTGTTTCTCTCTGAGACCTAGTAATTTTGATGCGTCATCCCCTCAGCCATGGTAGGTTAAAAAAATATATAAAAAGCTGTGATGAAGTGCAGTGATAATAGGAAGCTACGACTGGGAGAGGGTGTGGATGTGCGTGAGTGTGTGCACGTGCTCCTGTGTGCATGTAAGTGTGTTTAGGGATGGTGCTGGAAAGGTGCTGTTTGATCTTCCCCCACATAGCAGCCTTGTCACAAAAAGGAGGATTTGTGTTGTTGGTTATCTGCTTTTTCTTTGTTTCCCTTATTTCAGTGTTGAGTTGCATTTTACCGTTCAGAACTTGAAGGATGCATTCAAACTCACAGAGCATGACATTTTAACTATCTCACCTCACCATGATTCATCTCAATTTACTTTCCTCTAAACTGTAGTCTTGAGAAAGCGCACCATCCCTGGGTTCTTCGGTGGTTAGAAGACCATAAACAGCATTAAATGAGCCCGATGTCAGCTAACTTGCGAGCAAGGCTCACTCATTAGATCCTTATTGTGCTTCTAATGAGATGCTTTACTTTCGGATGGGGACGTGTGGTACATTAACAATGGCTTCTGCCAGGTATTGCTGAATGTTCAATATAAACCCGCAGAGGTTAAGTAACATGAAGAATCAAACAATCCCAAAGGAAGATGTGATGTGCTGAGTTCTCAGGGCCCAGCAGATTCTTAACACTTCCTATTTGAGGCTCTTGTTCCCCACACAGTTCCTTTGTCTCAGATGACGTATTACCTGCAAAATGTATCAATCCCAGAACTCAATATATGGCTACCAAGAATATAGTTTACTGTCTTTAGTTGACTTTCATTTTAGAGTTTAATCTCAGCTGAACTTTAGTGGTAAAAAATAAACTCTGTCTTCATTTACTCTGGGAGCTTCGGCTTCTTAGTAGAATGAATCAATAATGAGGTCATGAGCAAATATTATTAATGCCTTTTATTATTTATATGGATGTTAATCTGTCCAATTGACACACAACTTTCTAACTCTCTAGTCTAATACACATGACCGTTGGCATCTTCTTCTCTTCCTCTCTCTCTCTCTCTCCCTTCAGTCACAGATACAGAGAAAGAATAATATATCATAAGCCCTGACCCCCTGGCCTTTATGAATTATCTGTTTAGAAAGACGTGAAGCTACCTTTTATATCCACCGTAACAGATACTTAGACATTGTGGATCAATAGTGAACCAGTTTGCTGGTTATAGTTAATGGGTACCAAAGGGACACTCTGACAGTGACCTCTGACATTGTGGCTGACAAGAAATCTATAGGGCAAAAAGTAAGGAAGACAAACAGTTTTTAAAGTTATGAATGTAGATCTGTAGCAAATCATGATAATTTCCTCCAGGTGGGAGTATTTCCGACTTGCAGGTAGGTCACTAATTTTCACAAACCCCTTAATTTTGATCAATGAAATATGAGTGGCAGCCCATTGCTACATTATTTTGGAAACAGCTCTGATGACGGGTCTGACGTGAACCCAATTGTTACCCAAGGAGAACCAACGGAGATTGTTTTCCTGTCAAAGACGACTTTTCTCTTTATGAAATGGGCTGTCATTTATAATTTTAAGCAGGCACAGATTTGTTAAACAGCCACATGGTAATGGGTTTCCATAAGAAGATCCACAGACCCATAGTTCTGGAAAGAAATTGAGCTTACAAGATATTTAAAAACCTAATGGGAATGAAATATTTGGGATTTGTTGAAAAGATGGTTTCTGCTCTGCACATTGTCAAGGGAATTTAACAATAAATCCATTGTTGTGTGTCTGAGTAGTCTGTTTGAGGCAATTATATTTTCCGACGTTCTATGGAGTTAATCCTAGGGAAATACACTGGGGGCACCAAACCCCCCGCTACATGTCACTACACAGGGTGAGACTCCTAGGGATGGGCATTAACGGTGGCAAGTGGGTTTTAAAGGAGTCAAGGAAACAGAGCTAATTTCGGAGTGGTCTTGAAGACAGCAGACTGCAGCATTCTACCAGGCAGAGAAATTAATGTACACGGGATGCAATCCAAAAGATAGAGGGCAGGAATGTATGTGCTCAGTCCTTTTCACTCTGCAATGTACATATCGTATTATGATGTCACACTCCAGCAGTATTGCTCTGAAGTCTCAATGGTCTCCCCGCTGCTAAGCACCATTGAAAAACACATTTGTCCTGACTGTTCTTTTCTTTTTATCCCCCTCTCATCTGTGTAAGATGAATCACTCCTGGATCCGGACTGACTCGGAGGGCAGAGCCAGGTCCTGACGAGGTAGCCTGCCTCCTATGGCTTAAACATTTTAATTAATTTCAACACTAATGCACAAATGAGAGTTAATCGCTCTGCCGCAGTGCTTTCTAATTTACTAAGTTTATTCATTAAAACTTTCCTTACTGAACTCTGATTGAATGTCATGCTTTTTTGGAGGCCTTTCAAACAGCCTTAAGGGTTTTAAAGTGATAGCTTGGGAGAGCTCCTGAAATCCTTCAGTGTTTGCTTAAAGAGAAGAATGGAGAAAATCTGATCAGCAAGGAATCTTCCCTGTGCTGAACAAGGAGGCTTTTAGGAGGCAGGAGGCCCGTAGAAGGAGGTTTGTTTTTAAGCAATATATAAAAAAGAGAAGGAAACTTAAGTATCTAATAAAAAATAAAATTAATCACCTTAATACTTGGCAGAACTTGGAAATATATTTCAGGGTAAGATTCAGTCAACCTTTCAAAACCAACAGAATGATAACAGCAATTGGTATTAATGTGGAGAGAGATATTCATAATGGCTTTGCCAACCTAATTATTTTGGAGTCAATATAATAAAAATCTTAGGTACACAGTTTTGCCAATCAATTGCGAGTACCTATGTTTTTACTGAGAGATGTTTCAATGAAGCCTTTATTTAAAATTAACTCAAGCAAAATGCAATCTTTATCTCTTTAATTAACAGTATTTGATAGTAAGGGACAAAATTTCCTGCGTTGTCAGCTACATGAAGGCAGCTGTCAGACTGACAGACAAAATACCTGTAGTTGCTTTTTCAGCAGCTGATAACGTTAGTGTCTTTAGGAACAAAATTCCTCCCTGTTCCTACCCCTCACTCCCCACCCCCGGTCAGAAAATATTTTTAAAGAGTAGGAAAAATTCCAGTCATTTGGAAGGAAAGATTCAAGTCAGAGTTGTTAACGAAAGCACCACTTCTCAGATGCCATGAATCAAAATACAAGTTTTCATATTCATTTCCATGTTCTATAAATACTGCTCAGTGTTATGCAACAAGACACGACAAACTCATTTTGAAAAGGTATTTTTAACTTCAGAGAGCGAGAAAGGTTACCCATTTTATTCTATCCTGAAAAATGAAGCTTGATTGGGAAGAACTACCCTTCTCACTTGTGGAGGGCAGGTCTTGTCACTACTAGTTGGCTCATGAAATATTCCTTCTTCCAGACTCTTGAAAGACCTTTTTAGTAAAGTTTTCTCTTCAGATTTAATCCCTGCATCCACTAAACCACTGAGAGGAATATGTCGGCATGGGATAGATAGCATGAAGGCAAATATCCAAGCGTTAGGGTCAGACAGTCTGGCTTGGAATCCTGGATTTTGCTGCTTATTAGCTTTGTGAACTTGGACAAATTATGTAACCTCTGGAAGCATGGTTTCCTCAACTACAGAATTAGAACTATTATAGTCATTATCTCATAGGACTGTTGCAAAACTTAATACCTAATGCTGCTAACTGAGAGGATGGAGGTTTGAGTCCACCCAGAGGTGCCTCAGAAGAAAGGCCTGGCCATCTAATTCCAAAAAATCAGGCACTGAAAACCCTAGGGAGCACACAGTTCACTCTAACACACATGGGGTCGCCATGAGGCAGAGTCGGCTCAACAGCAACTGGTTTTTTTTGTTTGTTTGTTTTGTTTTTAGCATATGTTAAAACCATTCAACTGTTTCTGGGCATTTGGGTGGTCCCTTGTAGAAATATTACAAATAGTGTTATCATGAATTTCTAGTCCATCTTTTGGTGCATTTTTGCATTTCCGTTGGGTTTTACCTAAAAGTGCAATTGCTGAGTTTAGATATGTGTAAATTCCACTTTGGCAGATTGGGCATATGTATTTTTATTATTTATTTATTTATTTTGAAGGGTTTTTTTTGTTTTAATTGAACTTCAGATGAAAGTTTATAGAACAAACTAGCTCCTCATTAAAAGTTAGTACTTACATTGTTTTATGGCATTGTTTAACAACCCCATGACATGTCAGTACTCTTCCTTCTCTACCTAGGGTTCCCTATTACCAGCTCCCTTGTCCCCTCCTATCTTCTAGTCCTTGCCTCTGGGCTGGTGTGCCCCTTTAGTCCTGTTTTGTCCTATGGGTCTGTCTAATCTTTGGCCAAAAGGTGAACCTCCGGAGTGACTTCATTACTGGGCTGAAGGGGTATCTGGAGGCCATACTCTCGGGGTTTCTCCAGTCTCTGTCAGGCCAGTAAGTCTGGTCTTTTTTTCTTTTTTTTTTTTTGAGTTACAATTTTGTTCTACATTTTTCTCCTGCTCTGTCCAGGGCCCTCTATTAGGGTATGTATAGTTTTAAAAAGCACCACAAGTGATTTTACTGAGCAGCCAGGGATGAGACCTCTGGTCTAAACTCTGAGGCCTTATAGCTAGTCTAGCTGGTGTTCATGGTCTTTAAAGTTGAAAAGACAGAGCCCTGGTGGCACAGTGGTTAAGAGCTGTTAACCAAAAGGTCAGCAGTGCACATCCACCAGCCGCTTCTTGGAAACTCTATGAGGCAAATCTACTCTGTCCTATAGGGTGCCTATGAGTCGGAATCAACTTGACCGCAGTCGGTTTGGTTTTGGTTTGGGATGGGAATGGGATGTTTGGCATTTCTTGAAAACTGCCTCAGCCTACCTCTTGCAAAGGAATTGCTTACATTAGGGTTGAATTGAGGAGTGCTGGTGGTACAACCTGCTAACTGATAGGTCAGTAGTTCGAATCCATCCAGCAGCTCGGTGGGGGAAAAACCCGATGATCTGCTCCCGTAAAGATCACAGCCTCGGAAACCCTGTGGGGCAGTTCTACTCTGTCACGTGGAGTCTCTATGAGTTGAAATTGATTTAACAGCACCTAACAACAATAACAAATGTTGGGTTTGGGTTTGCTGAGGGCTGTGGAACCAAAGCAATAAGACTGAGTTGGTCCATATCTCTGGTAAAAATTCTTAACACCAAGTGTCTTTGCAGTTGTTGTTGTGTGTCATTGAGTTGATTCCAACTCGTAGTGACCCATAGAACTGAGTAGAACTATCCCATAGTGTTTCCAAGGCTGTAATCTTTACAGAAGCCGACTGCCACATTTTAGTCCTGCAGAACTGATGGTGGGTTCAAACCACCAACCTTTTGGTTAGCAGCCAAACGCTTTAACCACTGCACCACCAGGGTTCCTAGAAGAATAGGAATAACAACAAAAAAAAAACCAAACCCATAGCTGTTGAGCCGATTCCAACTCATAGTGACCCTACAGGACAGAGTAGAACTGCCCCATAGGGTTTCTTTCCAAGGAGCAGCTGGTGGATTTGAGCTGCCGACCTTATGGTTAGTAGCCAAGCACTTAACCACTGAGCCACCAGGTGTTCCTAAACTCTCAAAAGTGTTTCATGCTCAAATATTTGGGAATTGCTAGGTTACCTGTTGCCTGTTGAATTGATTGTGACTCACAGCAACCCTATAGGACAGAGTAGAACTGCCCTGTAGGATTTCCTAGGCTGTAATCTCTACGGAAGCAGACTGCTACATCTTTCTCCCGTGGAGAGGCTGGTGGATTCCAACCCCTGACCTTTCGGTTAGTAGCTAAGCACTTAACCGTTGCATCACCAGGGCTCCTTTGTCTCCGCAGTAGCTTATAAAATATTATAGCACTGAGGCTCTTCTGCAAGCACCCAGGTAAAGAGAGCATCGTTTTTCCTCTAACCCGGCCTTCTGCTTTTACTCATATCTGAAATCACAGGAGTCCCTGGGTAGTGCAAACAGTTAATGTGCTCATCTGCTAACCAAAAGGTGGGAGGTTCGAATCTACCCAGAGGCTCCTCGGATGAAAGACCTGGCAATCTACTTCCAAAAAATCATCCACTGAAAACCTATGGAGCACGGTTCTACTCTGACACACACGGGGTTGCCAGAAGTTACAATCCAACTCCACAGCAGCTGGTTTTCTGAAATCACAAAGCCATTGGCATGGCCTCCACCCTCTGCCCAGGATGATTTCCACTGCCTCTTCCTCCTTACCCCTCTCTTTTCCCCCAACCCTCTTCTTCTAAGAAGAATTCCTTGTCTCCCATGTTGTAGCACTTGACTGGGAGCTCCCTGAGGGCAGGGCCTGGTCTTACTCATCTTGTGTAACCAGGCACTGCTGTACATTTTCAATCAATGCTGAGTACATTTTTAGTCAGTGCTTTAAAGAACTATTCTCAACAGGGGTAGAATGAGTGAATTATAAAATTTCAGGGCATTGAGAAGCATTTCTCAGGCACATGTTTCCAAGTGGCTCTTCATTTAGCATCTTTCAGATCAACATAATGAACATGTGAGCCCAGGACACATGGAGGGTACAAAGGAGGACAGGACAAGCATTGCAGGAACTAGTTAACTGATTAACCAATCCATTAATGATTAACATTATATACAAGCAGAAGAGACTTTACTTGGGCCTTGCAAGGCGTCAAGATTTAGCTCTGGGACTGATGTGACGGGTGAGGCAAATTGGACTTTCCATTCATTATTAACTCCTCCAGCCATGGTCATCACAAGGTGGGATGAGGAGCTGAGCAATATTCTTCCTTTGGACACTAATGCCATTCCTAGATGATCTAGCGTCCAGAACTAGGGGTTTTTGAGCAGGGTCGCTATGCACGACTGTGCATGCTGTGCACTGATCAATTCCTGGGTATGTGGGTGAGTCCCTTGGGGTTGTGAGCCTCCTTAATGTCATATAGTTCAACCTAGTTTAGAGGGTTATTATGAAGACTAAGAGAGCCACCATTTCTGAAACAGGGAGCATAGGGCCTGACTATGATTCATTGAACAAATATTTGTTGAAAGGAACCTGCTCTTAGCAGGCACTCATGGAAATTATAATCTTGGGGAGTATGTAAACATTAAACTAATAAATAAAGGTATAATTACAAATTGCAATGAGTGCTCTGAAGAGAAGAAGAAAGAGCAATGAAGAAAGAATAAGTGGAAATAATGTAGAGTTGGGGGTGGGGGTGAGGCATGTTAGCGGTAGAATTCTCTTTCACGTGGCAAAGTTGGGTTCAGTTTCCAACCAATGCCCTTCATGCACAGCCACCACTCATCTGACAGTGGAGGCTTCAGTGTTGCTATGATGTGGAACAGGTCTCAGTGGAACCTCCAGATTAAGATGGACTAAGAAGAAAGACCCAGTGATCTACTTCCAAAAAATCAGCCAGTGAAAACCCTATGGGTCACAATGGTTCAGTCTTCAACAGATCATGGGGATGGATGGCCCAAGATCCAACAGTGTTTTGTCCAGTTGCACATGAAGAATAAAACGGGGGCCAACTCGAGGGCAACTAAACCGAGATCAAACCCATTGCTGTCAAATCAATTCCGACTCATAGCAACCCTATAGGACAGAGTAGAACTGCCCCATAGAGTTTCCAAGGAGTGCCTGGTGGATTCAAACTGCCTACCTTTTGGTTAATAGACATAGCACTTAACCACTACACCACCAGGGTTTCCCAATGGCAACTAGTAACAATAATTTAGAGTGGAGAGGTCGATGAGGATAGGGTAGGCCTCACCAAGAAGTGACATTTAGGCTAAGCCCACCAATGAGTATGAGCTCACTTGGCAGAGAGTGGGCGAAGGGTACAGCCTGTGCAAGAGCATGGCTGGGACACAGCAAACGAGACACGCATGTGAGCCGAGGTGGGACGTTCTTAATGCATGCTATTTCTTGTTCTCATTCCCTGTTTCCCTGGTTCTGTAACTTAAGCATCCACTCCAGCCTCAGGACTCCAGCTGGTGAGTGATGCTATCTGGAGAATGGTCAGAAATCTATGATTCAATGATTTTAAGAGGATCTGCAGGCACAGGCTCAAAGCTTATAGAAATAGCTCATGCAGGCAAAGCCAAGCTTTGGGGGCCCTATACTCCCCTGCCTTCTGCCTCTTTTTCCTTTTCAGTGCCTCCTGCAGCCAGTGCTCGAGGTCATTGACCTGGACCCCTAGCATCCTCACTTGAACCCTGTGTAAATCTTTCCCGGGAGCATCTTCGCTTCAAACCTTCCTCATGCTTCTTTCTTTTCCTTCCCCATCAGACCTGATCTGTTCTATGTCTGATTGCCTCTGGGCCTGGCTAAATGACCAACTAGCTCATCTGGTTATTTAAACTAAGTTTGTAAGGGCTTACTTATGTTGACCCTTACGTGTGATATGTAATGCTTGTATTTTGGTAGTTGATTTAACATCCCGGCAAGACAATTACTAATATGGAAATTTTAAGCATGGTGAAAAAGCAAAAGATAGATTTTTGGGTGACTGAGGCTTTTGATACTGTCAAATCACATGACATCCATTTGTATTGGGGGTGCGGCGGGGGGAGTACAGTAGGCAGTAAGAAACTTCTGTCTCAGAGGCTAGATCCAGGCCTTGTCATAATTCAGTTCAGTACTCAGAAAAACACTTTTCTCTGCAAAGGGCTTTTGTGCCTTCCCAGTTATACCAAAATTTCTGAAGGTTTAAGTGGGAAAAGGAGCAGTTGAAGAGCTATGAACACTGTGAATCCGTTAACTACCTTTAGATGGAGGCCTAAAAGGGGTTCCTCTGAGGACTCTTCCCGTGTCCCTGAACCTCACTGCCTCCCTTTCTGGCGAGGACTCCTCTGGCATTGTGTCCCAAATTGGAACCTACAACTTAATTTTTTAGTTATCAATTAGTGCTTTAGGGAAGGAGAGCTGACTTTCTTTACAATTATCAAATAGGCAATATGGGAAGAAAATATCTGCAAAACCGAGTGACTTTTCTCATCTGCAAGGTGGGGGATAAACGGTACTTTACCTCACAGCTGTGAAGATTAAAGAAACTAGAAACTAGTATAGGAAAGGAGCCCTGGTGGCGCAGTGGTCAAAGAGTATGGCTGCTGACCAAAAAAGTCGGCAGTTCAAATCCACCAGCCACTCCTTGGAAACCCTATGAGGCAGTTCTACTCTGTCGTACAGGGTCCCTATGAATCTGAATTGACTCAACAGCAAAGGGCTTTTTTAGTATAAGTAAAGAGTTGTACACAGAGGTACTCAGGAAAAGGATGTTGCTACAGCTCCTTATCCAAACTCCTTGGGGCCAGATGTGTTTCAGCATTTGCCTGGTTTTAGAAAGGTAATACAGTGCATTGTGAATTATGTAATACTACCAGTGCGATCTTGGGAAATACATTAATATTTCTGTAAGCAAACACATTAATTCTTCTTTAATCAAATGTATGAATATTCACACTAAGTGGAATAACAATAGACTATAAATAGCTTCACACCAGTTCAGGTCATGTTTTGTAACCAAATGAGTTTGTATCAAATTTACTTAAAAAAAAACACACAAAAAAACCTTTGTTTTCAGATCTTAATAGATTTAGAATTGCAAATAAGAGAGGACTATTATTTTATTTCTAAAACTCAGCTAGTAAGATCTTTTTCCCCCTACAGTGGTTAAGAGCTATGGCTGCTAACCAAAAGGTCGGCAGTTCGAATTCACCAGCTGCTCTTTGGAAACCCTATGGGGCAGTTCTACTCTGTCCTACAGGATTGCTATAAGTCAGAATCTACTTGATGGCAACGGATATGCTTTTACTAGCCATTTAAGGACCAGTTTCTTTATTTATTATCACAATTTGAAATGCAGAGATGGGGAATTACTTATACATTAATTGAGGGCATAGGAACTGGTATGTGGAAATATGAGAGAGTGGTTTGTTCTGTTATTCTAGTATGAGACCAGGGGTTCGAACCAGAGCAAATCAGTTCGGAGCTCTGATACTAACAGATATCTAAGGGAGCATACTGATGAAGTGTGCTCTGTGGAATGTTAATTGAGTTCTGTAATCAATCAGTAAGTGTTGGGTTAAACAATTTAAAGGTTTTTTTTTTTTTTCTTTTCTGAAGGACTTACCAGAGCCTTCAAAGTGCTAATGAATACTGTAAATCTCCAAGATGAGAAGGTGAAAGGCAGTGTTTCTCAAATTTACTTACCCACAGATTCTAATTTAGAATGCATCTGGCAGGATTAGTCTTCCAGGGAACACTCTTTGGGGAAAGCAAGCCTAAGAGCGTCATGGCTTGGTAAAATCAATTGCTTTAGCCGTACAGTGTTACCATACGCTAGGCCCAGAGCAAGGTGTGGGGGAAACAATGACAATGAGGGTCCATTCTCTGCCCTTAACTCAAGAAGCCCAGAGTCTGGTTTCTTGGTCAATTGAGTCAATTAAGTCTTTATTGAGCATCTTATATTTTCCCATTCACTTTTCTGAATTATTCCTCCTTCCTACCTTGAAGTATTATGAGAAATCATTTGCTCAGGAGGACCCCAAAAAATAGAGGCAGGAGAGCAGAAGATTGAACAATTGCAGCCTCTGAGTTTGGGGGCTTCTGCTAGGCCCATGAACTCACCCTGTCATTTGCTTGCCCCAATCTTCTAACACACAACTTCATTATTTGTTGATTCTGGACACTAATGAGCTACTTGAAGATCTCTCCTAGATCATTAATGGCGGACAGAAGAGTTCAGGGCTCAGATGAAGCCAAAGGTGCTGAGTACTAAAGCCATCTATTATCAGCATGATGAAGACTGGCAATGGGCTTATACTGTCAGATTATACACTTAATTTAATTAATAAAAAATTAAGATTGTCACCATTAACCTGCATTTGCTCAGAATGCCACAGGGGTGATTAGTTAGAATGGCACTGAAGGTTTTATAGCCTACTCTAGTAAGAATGACTTTGGTACCAATTAGGATTTTCCATAATATCACCCCGTGTAATATCCTTATTACATTACACATTTTCTACAAGTGATTGAGTTCAATACAATGTAGAAAGGGTGTCACAGGGCTCTCCCCTCAGAGCATGCATGGGAACTCCCACAAATGTTAACGCAGTCACTAAGTGGAGAGGAGACCTTGATTTTTTATATTACGCAAACCCATTTCAAGGGTAATGATTCTCTGTCACAGTTACCCAGAGCATTGGGAAATTAGACTCACAGATTGCTATAGAGGCTTAGGCAGATAAAGGCTCTCCCTTGAACATCACAGGCCTAACATGTTCCTTACTCGATATGGGAACTTTTATTTTTTCAAGTCTATTTGACTTTGAATAGCACTTTTAGAGCCAAAGAGAAGCAAGGCATTCAGACAATTTTTTTTTAAAATAACTTTAAGAGAATGATTACATGAGTAATTCCTGTTTTTGTGGGAAAATACAGATAAGAAAAAAGAGCATAAAAATTACTTTTGATCCAATCACCCTAAGAAATTTGCTTTTTACATGGTTACATAACTTTTCAGATTTTTTTAATGCAAATACAATTTTATAATCTTTAATATAAGTGGGACCATACTGTACAGGCAGATTCACTCAACAACAATATATTTTTGGGTCAATAATTATATTTAAGCCTTTTTTAAAAGCACCATTATAGACTTTTACTTGTATTCACTCAAGTCATTGCTTGCGAAACACAAGTAAAAATATATAATGGAGCTTTAAAAAATTATATATTATAATTTAAAAATTATGTATTATAATGATATATGCAAAGAGCTGGAGACAGAAAACCAAAAGGGAAGAACACACTTGGCATTTCTCAAGCTGAAAGAACTGAAGAAAAAATTCAAGCCTTGAGTTGTAATAGTGAAGGATTCTATGGGGAAAATATTAAATGAGACAGGAAGCATCAAAAGAAGATGGAAGGAATACACAAAGCCATTATACCAAAAAGAATTGGTCGACGTTCAACCATTTTAAGAAGTAGCATATGATCAGGAACCGTTGGTACTGAGGGAAGAATCCAAGCTACATCAAAGGCATTGGCGAAAAACAAGGCTCCAGGAACTGACAGAATGTCAACTGACATGTTTCAACAAATGGATGCAACGCTGGAAGTGCTCACTCGTCCATGCCAAGAAATCTGGAAAGTAGCTACCTGGCCAACTGATTGGAAGAGATCCATATGTATGCCTATTCCCAAGAAAGGTGATCCAACCAAATTCAGAAATTATCAAACAATATCATTAATATCACACGCAAGTAAAATTTTACCAAAGATCATTCAAAAGTGGCTGCAGCTGTATATCGACAGGGAACTTCCAGAAATTCAGTCCATCCTCAGAAGAGGACGTGGAACCAAGGATATCATTACTGATGTCAGATGGATCCTGGCTGAAAGCAGAGAATACCAGAATGATGTTTGCCTGTACTTTATTGACTATGCTAAGACATTCGACTGTGTGTATCATAACAAATTATAGATAACATTGCAAAGAATGGGAATTCCAGAAAACTTAATCGTGCTCGTGAGGAACCTCTGCATAGATCAAGAGGCAGTTGTTCGGACAGAACAAGGGGACACTGCATGGTTTAAAGTCAGGAAAAGTGTGCATCAGGGTTGTATCCTTTCACCATACCTATTCAATCTGTATGCTGAGCAAATAATCCAAGAAGCTGGACTATATGAAGAAGAAAGGGGCATCAGGATTGGAGGAAGACTGATTAACAACCTGCCTTATGAAGATGACACAGCCTTGCTTGCTGAAAGTGAAGAAGACTTGAAGCACTTACTGAAGAAGATCAAAAACTTCAACCTGCAGTATGGATTACACCTCAACATAAAGAAAACAAAAAGAGGCGGGGCCAAGATGGCAGAGTAGTCAGATGCTTTCAGTGGACTCTCTGACAACAAAGATCCAAAAAAACAAGTGATTTTATTATATATGGCAATCTGGGAGCCATGAACACCAAAGGCAGAGTTGAGGAACTGGACTGATGGCAGCGGGAGGGAGAGATGTTTTGGAAGCAGTAAGGAGTTGCCAGAACTGACCTGACGAGAGCCTGAGCCTTTCAGGCCTGAGCAGCTGGTGGGCGAGCGGTGAGGCAGGCAAACGGCGGTGCTCGGGATGTGTATTCCACACAGGGAGAGACCCAGCTGCTGAGAGTCTAATTGGCCATGCAGAAACAGTGAGAAGCAGCCCTCATCAGCAGAAGATAACTACTTGCGTATGGCTTACTGCAAGGATCAAAAACACCCCCTTTGGGAAAAACGTCTCTCCCGTTCACCTCCCCGCTCCCTGCTCGGCACTGGGTACTGGACCAGCTTCAGCAATTGCCGAGTCCCCTGGGCCAGAAGTAGGATCCATCACAAGCCCAGAGCCATTCTCCCTGCCTTGGAGAGTGAACAAATTAACAAACAGGGGAAAAAACAAACTGCTGGCTCCCCTAAGCCAGGAACCCAGGGTAGGCACAGCTCCTTTGCCAGGAACCCAGGGTAGGCACAGCTTCTTTGCCTAGGCACAGGCATAAGGCATCCATGGATTTGAGTGCCTTTCCCCCTGCATAGACTAGCATGGGTCCATCTCAAAAGTGTAGGCGCTCATTACCGCAGTACAACAGGGTATATACCTGAAGTCTAACTTCAACTGTTTCAGCTGTGAAGTGGCAGGTTCTTGACATTTGACACTGCTCTGCCCATTAAGCAAGGTCTTCACCTACCCACATCAGGGGCCTGAGGACTGGTGGCTCCACCCACGCCAGCTAGCCACCTGCGATAAGGGCCCACGAATAAGAGGTGCCCCTAGTCCTTACAGCCAACAGCATTAGGTGTTCACACTCCGGCTGCAAAACCGTCCACCTATGTGCTCTAGGGAACAGGGACATGCCTTCCTCCTGGACACTTGGGGGCAGCCATCAGCCCCCTGCCGTGTTTAGAGTGTGTTCCCCTACTGCAGCCAGATGCCTGTGCCTACACCAGTCACCAATGCCTGTCTAGGACTGTAAGTGAGCACCTACACCACACACTTGGTGCCCATCTACCTGGGCGCCTGAGCTGAATCCATACAGGAGGAGTAGGTGGACTCCTGAGCTCACATACCTAGTAAGAGATCTAACCACCTGGTGACAGGACATTAGAGCTTCAAATGTGTCAATAATCAAACTAGCTCATATGAGCAGCCTCTTTGGGCATATCAAAACAAAACAAGAAGCTATGACACAGTAAGCAAACACAAAATAAATAATTAATAGCGTTGATGCTCCGAGACAACACTCAATATCAAATCACATAAAGAGGCAACCCATGATGGCTTCAGCAAGCTCCCAAAATAAAGAATCTAGAAATATTCCAGAGGAGGAAAATTTCTTGGAATTACCAGAGGCAGAATACAAAAGATTAATATACAGTACTCTTCAAGAAATTAGGAAGGAAATTAAGCAAAATGCAGAACACACAATAGAGGAAATTAAAAGGATTAGAGAAGAGCATAATGACAAATTTAACAGGCTGTGAGAATCCACAGAGAGACAGCAGTCAGAAATCCAGAAGATTAACAATAAAATTTCAGAATTAGACAACTCAGTAGAAAGTCATAGAGCAGAATTGAGACAATGGAAGTCAGAATTAGTGAGATTGAAGATAAAGTACTTGACACCAACTTATTTGAGGAAAAATCAGATAAAAGGATGAAAAAAATGAAGAAACCCTAAGAATTATGTGGTACTCTATCAAGAAGAATAACCTACAAGTGATTGGAGTACCAAAATGGCGGGGATAACAGAAAATACAGAGAATTGTGGAAGATTTGTTGGCAGAAAATTTCCCTGACATTGTGAAAGATGACAAGATATATATTCAAGATGATCATCGAACCCCACATAAGATAGATAACAAAAGAAAGTCACCAAGACATATTATAATCAAACTTACCAAAACCCAAGTTAAAGAGAGAATTTTAGGAGCAGCTGGGGATAAATGAAAAGTCATCTACAAAGGAGAGTCAATAAGAACAAGCTCAGACTACTCAGCAGAATCCATGCAGGCAAGAAGGCAATGTGATGACATATACAAAGCCTTGAAGGAAAAAAAAACCTGCCAGCCAAGAATTATATATCCAGCAAAACTGTATCTCAAATATGATGGTGAAATTAGGGCATTTTCAGATAAACAGAAGTTTAGGGAATTTGCAAAAACCAGACCAAAATTACAAGAAACACTAAAGGGAGTCCTCTGGTTAGAAAATCAGTAACATCAGATAACAACCCAAGACTAGGACACAGGACGGAGCAACCAGATATCAACCCAGATAGGGAAGTCACAAAAGTAAATCAAAGCTAAAACACTAAAAATAGGGAAACAGATGTCAATATGTAAAATATGACAATATTAAAACAAAAAAGAGGGACTTAAAAAATGTAGCCATAGATTTTTCATATGGAGACAAAGTCAAGGCGATATAAAGAAATAAAAAACTGGTATAAACTTAGAAAAATAAGGGTAAATATTAAGGTAGCCAGAAAGGAAACTAACAATCCTACAAGTCAAAATAAAAAATAGAAAAATATAAAGACTCAGCAAAAACAAAATCAACAACAACAAAAAAGATGAAAAGAAATTACATAAAGAAAAATGACTCAGCACAGAAAATTAAGTGGAACAAAGAAACTCAACAACACACAAAAAAAGACATCAAAATGACAGCACTAAACTCATACCTATCAATAATTATGCTGAATGTAAATAGACTAAATGCACCAATAAAGAGACAGACAGTGGCAGATTGGATAAAAAACACGATCCGTCTATATGCTGCCTACGAGAGACACACCTTAGACTTAAAGACACAAATAAACTAAAACTCAAACGATGGAAAAAAATACATCAAGCAAACAACACTCAAAAAAGAGCAGGAGTGGCAATATTAATCTCTGACAAAATAGACTTTCAAGTAAAATCACCACAAAGAATAAGGAAGGATACTATATAATCATTAAAGGGTCAATACACCAGGAGGACGTAACTATAATAAATATTTACGCACCCAACGACAGGGCTCCAAAATACGTAAAACAAACTCTAACAGCACTGAAAAGAGAGATAGACAGCTCCACAATAGTAGTACGAGACTTCAACCAACCACTTTGGGGTGAAGGACAGAACATCCGGAAAGAAGCTCAACAAATACACGAAAGAGCTAAATGCTACAATCAACCAACTTGATCTCTTAGACATAAACTGAGTACTCCACCCAACAGCAACCGAGTATACTTTCTTTTCCAACACACATGGAACATTCTACAGAATAGACCACATATTAGTCCATAAAGCAAGCCTTAACAAAATCCAAAACATGGAAATATTACAAAGCATCTTTTCTGACCATAAAGCCATAAAAGTAGAATTCAACAACAGAAAAAGCAAGGGAAAAAAATCAAACACACAGAAACCGAACAACACCTTGCTCAAAAACTACTGTGTTATACAAGAAATTAAGGATGGAATAAAGAAATTCATAGAATCAAACAAGAATGAAAACACATCCTAAAAGAACCTTTGGGACACAGCAAAAGCAGCACCCAGAGGTCAGTTTATAGCAATAAATGCACACACCCAAAAAGAAGAAAAGACCATAATCAAAACATTAACCCTATAACTGGAACAAGTAGAAAGAGAGCAGCAAAGTAGCCATCAGGTGCCAGAAGAAAGGAAATAATAAGAATTAAATGAAATAGAGAATAGAAAAACAACTGAAAGGGTTAACAAGACCAAAAGCTGGTTCTTTGAAAAGATCAACAAAATTTATAAACCACTGGCCAAAATGACAAAAGAAAAACAGGAGAGGAAGCAGATAACCCATATAAGAAATGAGATGGGTGATATCACAACAGACCCAACAGAAATTTAAAGAATCATAACAGAATACTAAGAAAAATTGTACTCTAACAAATTTGAAAACATAGAGGAAATGGACAAATTCCTAGAAACTCACTACCTACCTAAACTAACACAAACAGAGGTAGAACAACTAAATAAACCCCTAACAAAAGAAGAGATTGAAAAGCTAATTTAAAAACTCCCAACCAAAAAAAGCCCTGGCCCAGATGGCTTCACTGGAGAATTCTACCAAACTTTCAGAGAAGAGTTAACACCACTACTACTAAAGGTATTTCAGAGCATAGAAAAGGATGGAATACTCCCAAACTCATTCTATGAAGCCAGCATAACCTGATACCAAAACCAGGTAAAGATGCCACAAAAAAAGAAAATTAGAGACCAACATCTCTCATGAAGATTGACACAAAAATCCTCAACAAAATTCTAGCCAATAGAATTCAGCAACATACCAAAAAAATAATTCACCATGATCAAGTGGGATTCATACCAGTTATGCAGGGTTGGTTCAACATTAGAAAAACAATCAATGTAATCCCTCACATAAATAAAACAAAAGATAAGAACTACATGATCTTATCGATCGATGCAGAAAAGGCATTTGACAAAGTCCAACACCCATTCATGATAAAAACTCTCAACAAAATAGGAACAGAAGGGAAATTCCTCAATATAATTAAGGACATTTATACAAAGGCAACGGCCAACATCATCCTAAGTGGAGAGAGTTTGAAAGCATTCCCCTTGAGAACAGGAACCAGACAAGGATGCCCTTTATCACCACTCTCATTCAACATTGTGCCAGAGGCCCTAGCCAGAGCAATTAGGCTAGAAAAAGAAATAAAGGGCATCCAGATTGGTAGGGAAGAAGTCAAAGTATCTGTATTTGCAGATGATATGATCTTATACACAGAAAACCGCAAAGAATCCACTAGAAAACTACTGGAACTAATAGAAGATTTCAGCAAAGTTTCAGGATACAAGATAAACAGAAAAATCCATTGGATTCCTTTACACCAACAAAGAGAACCTCAAAGAAGAATTCATCAAATCAATTCCATTTACAATAGCCCCCAAGAAGACAAATTACTTAGGAATAAATCTAACCAGAGACATAGAAGATTTATACAATGAAAACTACAAGACACTACTGCAAGAAACCAAAAGATTCCTGCATAAGTGGAAAAACATACCTTGCTCATGGATAGGAAGACTCAACATTGTGAAAATGTCAGTTCTACCCAAGGCAATCTACAGATATAATGCAATCCTGATCCAAATTCCACCAGCATTTTTTAATGAGATGGAGAAACAAATCACCAACTTCATATGGAAAGGCAAGAGGTCCTGGATAAGTAAAGCATTACTGAAGAAGAAGAACAAACTGGGAGGCCTCACACTACCTGATTTTAGAAACTATTATACCACCGTCATAGTCAAAACAGCCTGGTACTGGTACAACAACAGATACATAGACCAATGGAAAAGAATTGAGAATCTGGACATAAATTTATCCACCTATGAGCAGCTGATATTTGACAAATGCCCAAAGTCCATTAATTGGGGAAAAGACAGTCTCTTTAACAAATGGTGCTGGCATAACTGGATATCCATCTGCAAAAACCTTAAACAAGACCCATACCTCACACTATGCACAAAAACTAACTTGAAATGGATCAAAGACCTAAATATAAAATAAAAAATGATGAAGATCATGGAAGAAAAAATAGGGGCAATGCT
Organism: Dugong dugon; assembly: GCA_030035585.1. NCBI lineage: Eukaryota > Metazoa > Chordata > Mammalia > Sirenia > Dugongidae > Dugong > Dugong dugon. The sequence continues at coordinate 91,537,572 of CM057462.1, forward strand.
AGGAGCCCTAATACATGGCATAAACACAATACGAACCATAGTAACAATGCACCAACACCAGAAGAGAAACTAGATAACTGGGAGCCTCTAAAAATCAAACACTTATGCTCATCAAAAGACTTCACCAAAAGAGTCAAAAGACAACCTACAGACTGGGAAAAAATGTTGGCTATGACAAATCCGATTAGTGTCTAATCTCTAAAATCTACAAGATACGGCAAAACCTGAACAACAAAAAGACAAATAACCCAATTAAAAAATGGGCAAAGGATATGAACAGGCACTTTGCCAAAGAAGATATTCAGGCAACTAACAGACACATGAAGAAATGCTCACGATCATTAGCCGTTAGAGAAATGTAGATCAAAACTACAATGAGATATCATGACACCCAACAAGGCTAGCATTAATCCAAAAAACACAAAATAATGAATGTTGGAGAGGTTGAGGAGAGACCGGAACACTTATACACTGTTGGTGGGAATGTAAAATGGTACAACCACTTTGGAAATCGATTTGGCCCTTCCTTAAAAAGCTAGAAATCAAAGTACGACAGGATCCAGCTATCCTGCTCCTTGGAATATGTCCTAGAGAAATAAGAGCCATCACACGAATAGATATATGCACACCCATGTTCATTGTAGTACTGCTCACAATAGCAAAAAGATGGAAACAACCCAGGTGCCCACCAATGGATGGATGGATAAACAAAGTATGGTATATTCACACAGTGGAATACTATGCAATGATAAAGAACAACAATGAAGCTGTGAAACATCGTATAACAGGGAGGAAGCTGGAACTTATTATGCTGAGTGAATTTAGTCAGTCACAGAAGGACAAATACTGTATAAGACCACTATTATAAGAACTTAAGAAAAGGTTTAAACACAGAAAGAAAACATTCTTTGATGGTTATGAGGGTGGGGAGGGAGGGTGAGGGTTATTTACTAACTAGATAGTAGATAAGAATTATCTTAGGTGAAGGGAAGGACAGCACACACTACAGGGGAAGTCAGCACAACTGAACTAAACCAAAGCTAAGAAGTTACCTGAATACAAACACTTTGAGGGATGGAGTAGCAGGGGCAGAGGTCTGGGGACCATGCTTTCAGGCGACATCTAGGTCAATTGGTCTAAGAAACCTTATTACCAAAATGTTCTGCATCCTACTTTGGTGAGTGGCATCTAGAATCTTAAAAGCTTGCAAGCGTCCATCTAAGATGCATCAATTGGTCTCTAGCATCTGGAGTAAAGAAGAATGAAGAACACCAAAGACACAAGGAAAGTAGTAGCCCAAGAGACAGAAAGGGCCACATAAACCAGAGACTTCATCAGCCTGAGAGCAGAAGAACTAGATGGTGCCCGGTTACCACCAATGATTGCCCTGACAGGGAACACGAGAGAGTCCCAGATGGAGCAGGAGAATGGTGGGGTGCAGTACTCAAATTCTATTAAGAAGACTAGACTTAGTGGTCTGACTGAGACTGGAGGAACTCCAGAAAGCATGGTCCCTGGATTCTCTATCAGCCCAGAACTAAAACAATTTCCGAGGGCAACTTTTCAGATAGGGATTGGACTGGACGGTGGGACATAAAGTGATACTCGTGAGGAGTGTGCCTCTTAGCTCAAAGAGATACAAGAGACTAAACGGGCAGCTTCTGTCTGGAGGTGAGTTGCGAAGGCAGAGAGGGTTAGGAGCTGGTTGAATGGATACGGGGAATCGGGTGGAAAGGAGGAGTGTGCTGTCACAGTATGGGGAGAGCAATTAGAGTCACATAACAATGTATGTATACATTTTTGTACGGAAAAAAAAAAGAAAACAAAAATCCTCACAACTGATCAAATAAGCAACATCAGGGTAAACAGAGGAAAGATTGAAGCTGTCAAGGATTTCATTCTACTTGTACCCACAATCAACATCCACAGAAGCAGCAGTCAAGAAATCAAAACGCGCATTGCACTGGGAAAATCTGCTGCAAAAGACCTCTTTAAAATATTGAAAAGCAAAGATGTCACCTTGAAGACTAAAGTGCGTCTGATCCAAGCCATGGTATTTTCCGTCTCATCATATGCATGTGAGAGCTGGACAATTAATAAGGAAGACTGAGGAAGAATTGACGCCTTTGAATTGTGGTGTTGGCAAAGAGTATTGAATATACCATGGACTGCCAAAAGAATGAAAAGATCTGTCTTGGAAGAAGTACAGCCAGAATGCTCCTTAGAAGCAAGGTTGGCGAGACTACATCTCACATGTTTTGGATATGTTGTCAGGAAGGATCAGTCCCTGGAGATGGACATCATGCTTGGTAAAGTACAGGGTCAGTGAAAAAGAGGAAGACCCTTGACAAGATGGATTGACACAGTGGCTGCAACAATTGGCTCAAGCATAACAACCATTGTGAGCATGGCACAGGACCAGGCAGTGTTTCGTTCTGTGGTACATAGGGCTGCTATGAGTCGAAACTGACTCAACGGCACCTAACAACAACAATTGCTTATTGTGGGTTTCCAATTTCTTAACATTATAGACATCAAGTATGGTGAAGACATTATTGGATAAATCTTTGGGCAGATTTTAAATTATTTCTATAGAATAAATTCCTGGAATTGAAATTTCTGGACCAGAAGTTACATACATTGTAAAGCTTTTGATAGCATTTGCCAAATTGCCTTCCAAAATTTTTTTTTTATCAATTTTTGTTCCCATCAGCATCATTATCAAAATAAGCTTTTACTATTTTCATTCTTTTCTGTCTTTGTTGATTAGATGGGTGAAAACAGTATTGTGTCAGAGAAATCTTCATCGTTTGTGTCAAAAGGATGAGTCTGATTTGAGTAGGCAGAAAGTGAGGAGGGCTAGGAGGGTAACATATGAGATTAAATATCATTTGAATATCTTGAGACTCCAATTATTCAATAAACATTTATGGAGCACTCACTGTGTCCTAGAAGCATTCTAGTATCTGCCCAAGGGAGCTTCACTGTGGGGTAGGGGTGTCTCCTGTGGGTTAGGGGTGTCTCCTATGACAACAGACAACAGCACAGTATGGTGTGGAAGTGTGTAAGGGAGAAGTATACCGGATGTTATAGAAATATCTGCAGTCAGGGATGGCTTCCTAGGGGAGGCAGCCTTGAGCTGAAACCAGAAGGAGGAAGCATTTGCAAGCTGATAGTAAGAAAGGAAGGACCCCGGTGGTGCAATGGTTAAATGCTCAGCTCCTAACCGAAAGGTTGGTGGTTTGAACCCACCCTGAAGGAAAGAGACCTGGCAACCTGCTTTGGTAAAGATTACAGTCAAGAAAACCCTATGGGGCAGTTTTACTCTGTCACGTGGGGTCACTATGAGTCAAAAATCCACTCGATGGCACCTAGCAACAACAGTAGGAAAGACTCTAGGAAGAGTCCATCATGGTCAAGAAAAGGACTGGGTGAACTCTTCCCTTTCTTCCTTCACTCTACAAATTTGTGTTGATGGGCTTTTGTGTCAGGCACTGTGCTAGGAGCTGAGGGTATGGTGGTGAACTGGGCTGCTATGTGTCAGGCACTGTGCTAGGAGCTGAGGGTACGGTGATGAACAGAGTAGATCCCTGCCATCTTAGAGCTTGTGGACCCACCACCTGGAGAGCCCACTAGACCTGAAGCTCTGAAAGAACACCTGTAACTCTGGCACCTAGAACTGAGCTTCAATGAACATCCGTTATATTATTGTTGTTGTTAATTGCTGTCAAGTCAGCTCTGACTCATGTACAACAGAATGAAACACTGCCTGGTCCTGCGCCATCTTCATGATAACACACAAGACCATTGTTGTGGCCACTGTGTATTCTGAGTGCTTTCCACCCGATGGGACTTGTCTTAGTCTGTCTTAGTCATCTAGCGCAGCTGTAACAGAAATACCACAAGCAGACGGCTTTAACAAAGAGAAATTTATTTCTTCACAGTAAAGTAGGCTAAAAGTCCAAATTCAGGGCGTCGGCTCCAGGGGAAGGCTCTCTCTCTCTGTTGGCCTTCTCATCACTGCTCCCCCGGACTAAGAGTTTCTCTGCACGGGGACCCCAGGTCCAAAGGACGCACTCTGCTTCCAGCACTGCTTTCTTGGTGGTATGAGGTCCCCCTGTCTCTCTGCTCACTTCTCTCTTTTATATCTCAAGAGATTACCTCAAGACACAATCCAATCTTGTAAATTGAGTCCTGCCTCACTAACACAACTGCCGCCCATCCCCCCTCATTGACATCATAGGGGCAGGATTTACAACATATAGGAAAATCAAACAATGCCGGGAATCATGGCCCGGCCAAACTGATACACACATTTTTGGAGGGACATAATTCAACCCATGACAGGACTCAGCTTCCATATAGGGCAATATTTTGTTGTGGTCCATAAGGGTTTTTTTGGATTAATTTGCAGAAGTAGGTATCCAGGCCTTTCTTCCTAATCTGTCTTAGTCTGGAAGCTCTACTGAAACCTGTCTTCCATGGGTTACCCTGCTGGTATTTGAAAGACCGCTCTCATAGCTTCCAGCATCACAGCAACCTGCAAGCCGCCACAGTACAACAAATTGACAGATGGTTGGTGGGTTACATTATTAGAGATAAGAAAGGGGGGATAGAAAGATAAAGGGAAATAAAAAAAAATGAGTGGAAGATGAGTTGTGAGAAATAGGTAGGGAAGGCAAAGAAAAGAAGAGCAGGTGAAGGAGATGGAGGGGAAAGTTGGGAGGGGGGAAGGAGAGAAGAAAAGAAGATGGTGGTGCCTTTTGGGGAGCAGGTGTGGGGCACCTGACACTCATGGTGCTCAGTTACCCATCAAAGACAGACCTTCAATTGCTTCTTCCTCCCTGTCCCACTACAATGAGGTTAGACAAGGAGGAAAGAGGGATACCCCAGAGGGTAGAAAGAGCCATTTCCCTTACTCAAATATTTGTGTGTGAAGAGGCAGCTGTAGCCCAACAGCTGAGCTGACATCCAGGCCCTTCTGTTTCTGAGGACTTCCTCATCAGACTCATGTCATCCTCGGTTCTGTGGCCTAACCAGATTGGACTTTTCATTTCTTAAAGGTATACCTGATCCTCCCCAAATGTTTTTTTCCGTCACTGCTTCTCAAAAATAAATAATAAAAACCTACATCTTTTATCCTGTCACATTTCCTAGACTTAGCACATCAAGTCCTATGAGGGGTCACATCTACTTAAGCTCTTCTGTAGCCTCAGATTAGACAACTTGTGTCTGACTCAACCTGGCGTGACAACACAGAAAAGAAAAGATGAGACGAGAAAGTTGAACAGGAATAGAAAAGGAAAAGTCATCCTGAGCTTTCTTTCTTCTCCTTCTTTTTTTTTTTTTGGCCAGCACAACTTTACACTTTACAAATACTTTCACATTTTGTTTCATTTTTTTTCTCTCTCCTAAAGCTGGCTGTCCATAAAAAATTCAGGACGGATGTTCATTCCCTAAATGTCTTGGATAATTGGATGGACTTTCTAGCAAGTGTCAAGTATTTAGGATAAAAAAATATCTCCTGACTTCAGCAGTATTATCCAAAACTCTCATTAGTTACTTCACTTTATTTAAATATATATTTTTTTCTTCAATGTTTTAGGTGATGAAGAAGATTAAAAATGATCCCATAACAGTCAGTATAGAATTTTACATTCACTGACCTTTCGTGTGATTTGATATGTTCCTTTAGGAAGTCTGCTATGGCTCTGTTAGATGAAAGCTTGATTTATAAACATTGTTGAGGGGTGTGTGACAAGGAGTTGAGGGTGTGCGTGTATTTTGTTCCTATCCTGAGTTTTTATTTTTTGAATCAGCTCACACCTTTTAGCAGTTCATTAATGTATTTTTAATCTTCCTTTCTAAATTACTGCTACATTGTCTTTATTAATGCTCAGTTCCCCAGGGCAAACCTGAGATAAGCGGTCTTAGGGCTGGGGAGGAGGCGGGGGAGGCATTGGTGGTTCAGTGGTAGAATTCTCGCCTTCCATGTGGAAGACCCAGGTTCAACTCCTGGCCTAGGCACCTCTGAACAGCCACTACTCATCTGTCAGTCTCAGAGGCTCGTGTGTTACTATGATGCTGAACAGGTTTCAGTAGAACTTCCACACTAAGACAGCTGAGAAGAAAGACTTGGTTATCTACTTCTGAAAATCAGCCAGTGAAAAACCTATGGATCACAATGGTCTAATCAGCAACCAATCATGAGGATGGTGAAGGACTTGGCAGGCAGCATTTTGTTTCATCACGGGTGGGATTGCCATGAGTCCGGGCCCGACTCAATGGGAGTTAACAACAACAGCAGAGCTAGGTTTAATGGAGGGATATTTACCTGAAGAGAATCCAGATCACAGCTGAGGAGGAGACAAAGGTGTGGCTGGGAAGATAACATCATATCTGAAGGGAATGAAGGCTTAGGACCATACTCTTGTGGGACAACTCAGTCAATTGGCATAATATAGTACAGAAAGTTCATGTTCTACATCCTTGTTTAGTGAGTAGCGTCTGGGGTCTGAAAAGTTTGTGAGCAGACATCTAAGATACAACTATTGGTGTCTACACATCCCGAATAAAAGAGAAAGAAGGAGACCAAGGAGTCAGAGAAGAAACTAAGTTTACAGGACTAATAGTTTACACAAACCGTGACCTCATCTACCCCTGAGACCAGAAAAACTAGATGGTGCCTGGCTAACACTACTGACTGTTCAGTAGAAGGATCGTGATAGAATGGGAGCAAAATGTGGAACAGAATTCAAATTCTCAAAAAGTCCAGACTTTCTGGATCAGTGGAGACTGGAAGATTCCCTGAGACTATCGCCCTGAGATAGTCCTTAAACCTTGAACCAAAACTATTCTATGAGGTCATCTTTTAGCTAAATAACAGACTGGCTCATAAAATAAACAATACCACTTATGAGTACTGTTGCTCATTTAAAAAATCATCTGTATGAGACCAAATGGTCAACATTTACTCTAAAGCAAAGACGAGAAGGCAAAGGGACAGGGAAACTAGATTACTGGAAATGGAACAACCTGAAAAGGGATAATGAGAAAGTTTACACACTGTGAAAAATGTAACCAATGTCACTGAGCTAATTGTGTAAAAATTGTTAAATGGAAACCTAATTTGCTGTGTAAACTTTCAGTAAAAACGCAATAAAACATTACGTTAAAAAAATCTGAAGGGAAATTCTCAACAAGGATAGAACCTATTTCTGGGGAGCCTAGAACGTGGCTGGGAGTTGGGTAGATAGATAAGACCCCAAAATTGTCATACTGGATCAGATTCACAGTGATTGGTACATATTATATGTCCCCAAATCTAATTAATGAATTATTCATTTAATTAATAAATTGTTTATTGATGAGAAATATCTGGTTGTGCTCTCTGAATTACTTTTCTGAAATTAGTAACATGTCTCCCAGATAACTCCAAATTCCAAGTTAGCTGGCATTTGCACAGTGTTAAAAAGTTCACAAAGTATTTCAGCACCACTATCTCATTTAATTCTCACAGAAACTCTATAAAGTGCATGTTATACTCTAAGCTGAACATGCCCCCTCCTGTCCATTGTCCTAAAAGTGCTGGGTTTGGCTCAAACCAGTCAAACTCAGTTTACTAGCCTACATACCAAAGAAAAAAATACAATTTGTCTTACTGTGCCTGCGTGCCATAATAACCTATGTAGTCCATAATGTTTGTATGTACTTCCTTGTGAGAGACGATATAAAAGGTTCTGCCTCCCTTTGTTAGAGGAGCTTGATTTGAGGTATACACCTTCTTAATCCTTGCCTGCATGCTTGTAAAAAAAAGTTCTTCCTCCCTCTTCACCCCCGTGTGTGTCTTTATTGACAGGAAGCCACACTGAGCAGAATCTCTTTAGGTTAACAGTGACCTGGAATAGCTCCCTCTCCAGCCATGCCAGAATAAAGGAACTTGACTGAACTTCCTTTCCCTGTTACTTTTTCTTTTTCTTAAATCAATCTCAGTCAAACTTTAATGGAGAGGTAGATCAGACCTTCAATAGAGGTTTAATACTTTTAGTCTTCCTCATACATGAGTCCCCCACCTCCTACCCCCATCTCTCCTGAGTTCCCCTCTCTTGCTTCCGGCTGCCTGCTGCCTATGAGACAACACACTGTACTTCCCTCCTTGCATCCAATATTGCTTCTCCTCCTCTGTTCCTACCTGGATGAAGAATAATACAAACAAGAACTAAACAGCTTACTAAACACTCAGCCAAGAGATGCTAAGAGTCCCAGTACTAGTGTTACTCCCATTTTGCAGATACAGAGACTAAGACTGAGGCGAATTTAAGGAACTTGCCCAAGGTCAGACAGAGAACAAGTGAATCTGACTCCGGAACTTTAAGATTCTGACTATCTCAGTAGTCTGCATCCACCCAGTAGCTAAAGAAAGAGGAAGAGGCGGTGGAGGAGGCTAAGAAGGAGGAGCGGGAGGATAATTAGTAGCATTGGAAGCATTGGGGAGCCTTTTTTTCCCCTATGTCTGACCAGGTACCAAATCCTGTCAATTCTACTTCCTAATAAGAGCCAACATTTAAAAAAGTACTTAAGTCTATGTTAAGAAGCCCTAGTGGTACAACAGTTAAGCTGCTAACCTGAAACATAGGCGGTTTGAACCCACTCAGTTGCTCTGCAGGAGAAAGACCTGGCGATTTGCTCCGGTAAAGATTGTTGTTATTGTTAGGTGCTGTCAAGTCAGTTTCGACTCATAGTGACCCTATCTACAACAGAATGAAACACTGCCCAGTCCTGCCCCATCCTCACAATCATTGCTATGTTTGAGCCTATTGTTGCAGCCACTGTGTCAATCCATCTCATTAAGGGTCTTCCTCTTTTTCACTGACCCTCTACCTTACCAGGCATGATGTCCTTCTCCAGGGACTGGTCCCTCCTGTTAACATGTCCAAAGTGTTTGAGACGAAGTCCTGCCATGCGTGCTTCTAAGGAGCATTCTGGCTGTACTTCTTAGAAGACAGATTGGTTCAGTCTTCCAGCAGTCCAGGGTATATTCAATATTCTTCGCTAACACCATAATTTAAAGGCATCAGTTCTTCTTCGGTCTTTCTTATTCATCATCCAGCTTTCCCATGCACATGGGGCGATTGAAAACACCACTGCTTGGGGCAGGCGCACCTTAGTCCTCAAAGTGACTTCTTTGCTTTTTAACACTTTAAAGAGATCTTTTGCAGCAGATTTGCCCAGTGCAGTTTCTTGACTGCTGCATCCATGAATGTTGATTGCAGATCCTAGTAAAATGAAATCCTTGACAACTTCAGTCTTTTCTCCATTTATCATAATGTTGCTTATTGGTCCAGTTGTGCGGATTTTTGTTTTCTTTATACTGAGGTGTAATCCATACTGAAGGCTGCAGTCTTTGATCTTCATCAGTAAGTGAATCAGTCCTCTGCACTTTCAGCAAGCAAGGTTGTGTCATCTGCATATCCTGATTGGATTGGAGGTAGGATCATTAACAACCAGTAAAGATTATAACCTAGAAAACCCTACGGGGCAGTTCTACTGTGTCACATGGGGTCACTATGAGCCAAGAATCGACTTGATGGCACCTTACAACAACAACACAAGTCTGTGCTAGGAAGTGTTGCAAGGGCTTAGTCTGCATTATCTCACTGAATTGTTTTAACAATCTTATGAGACAGATTACCGCTATTAACCTCCACATACGGATACTGTCATGGATTGAATTATGTCCCCCAAAAAATGTGTGTATCAATTTGGCTAGGCCATGATCCCCAGTATTGTGTGACTGTCCACCATTTTGTCATCTGATATGATTTTCCTATATGTTGTAAATCCTGCCTCTATGATGTTAATGAGGGGGGATGGGTGACAGTTGTGTTAGTGAGGCAGGACTCAATCTACAAGATTAGATTGTGTCTTGAGGCAATCTCTTTTGAGATATAAAAGAGAGTAACGAGTAGAGAGACGGGGGACCTCATACCACCAAGAAAGAAGCACCTGGAGCAGAGCACGTCCTTTGGACCCCAGGGTTCCTGCGCAGAGAAGCTCCTAGTCCAGGGGAATATTGATGACAAGGACCTTCCTTCAGAGCAGACAGAGAGAGAAAGCCTTTCCCTGGAACTGACGCCCTGAATTTGGACTTGTAGCCTACTAGACTGTGAGAAAATAAATTTCTCTTTGTTAAAGCCATCCACTTGTGGTTTTTCTGTTATTGTAGCACTAGATGACTAAGACAGATGGGGAAACTGAGGCACGCAGAAGGTAAGTAATTTGCCCAAAATCACAAGCTGGTGAACAGTAAAGCCAGGATTTAAACCCAGGCAGCTTGACTCTGGAGCCCATGTTCTAGGCTGCTGCTCAGGACCACTTCAGTGCCCGTGGCCCCTTCAGTTCCCTCCTCACTGCCCCCCTGCTGTGGTTTGGCTGGGACTCTCAGCATCTCTTAGCTAAACTATCAAAACAGCCTTCTCTTTCTGTTTCCAGGTTTTCCCACAGAGGTGTAGTAGGGGGGTAGGTAGAGGGGGGCACTTGTCCCCAGGCGCAAGTTCAAGGGGGTGCCAGACGAGGCATAGAATGACATTCTGAGGTGCCACAAATATGAAAGGTACCCTACTGAGGCAGCCAGATAAGAGGAGGAAAGATGTTTCTGCTGACATGTAGCCGCTATTAATGTCTATTCATTTTGAAATTGGTGGGGAAGCCCAATTTAGAGATTGCCCCTGGGCACTGTTACCTTCGCTAAGCCTCTCTCTCCCCACCTCTCTCACCCCAATTTTACCCTCCACACTGCCACCAGAATGATCTTTTAGAAACAGAAATCTGATCATATCATTTTTGTGCTTGAAGAAGCCTGAGATGGCTCCTCAGCACCTGTGGAATCAAGTTGAGGCTCCTTGGCATGCATTCCAGGCTCTTCCCAGGCTGGTTTCCCAGCACTTCCTCTGCCACATTGTCCACTCTGCCACAAGGAACCTCCCAGCATTCCTAAAACATACCACATCCTTTCCCATGCTGTGTTTTTGCACATGCAGTTACTTCTGCTTGGAATGCACTTTCCTACCTTTTCTGGCCAGGGAACTTCTTTTTTTTTTTTATTGTTGTAGTTTAAGTGAACAGGGAACTTCTCTACCTCCTGCCCCACCCATCCAGCTCTCATCTGAGCCTCCCACTGCAGACCACAGCAATCATCAGGCCATTTGCATTGAATCATTCCTCATCAGAACCTCCTTGGGCACAGAAAGGTCAAGAGTTCCTCCCAGAGCCAACGTGTCCAGCCAGTGTGGCCAGAGCTGATTCCCTCTTATCCTCTCTCTGGCAGCTGTGAGCTGGAGCCAGACAACCTGCTGGTCCACAGCCCAGGAGGGGCAGGCTTGGGCGGGGCCTGAGTGCTGCCTTGGGTGTCCAGCATAAACTACTAATTGCTGAATGGTGCACTTCTCAAAAGGGCATATCTTGCCTATTAATATTCATGGTGAGTGTCTGAGTGAAGTCACCCTCCAATCCAAGGTGCGAGCTGAGGTCCAGGAGAACAGGAAAGAATGAAGAGAACACATTATGGAGAGGACAACACACCCCACCAGCAATGCCAGAGGAGACTATACAGAAGAGAGGTCAGAACCATGACTCCTGCTTACCTCTGTCAAAGGCAGGAAGTAAAACAACAATCTCATGAAACGACAAGATAAAGATGTGGAATGCTTCGGAGATTACAAAGAGGTTTTCTGTTCATCCAATTTTAAATACTTCGGTAGCCTGAAATTTTAAATATTGACATTCAGCCCAACTCTATGAGGCAGGCAGGGCTGACTTCACTATTCCTATTATACAAAGGAGGAAACTGAGGCTCAGAGAAGTCACATGACTTGCTAAAGTTATGATGTGAATAAGTGGCAGAATTAAGACTGAAATGTAGGCTATGTGGCTCCATCCAGGTTGCTGGTTACTTCTCTACCCTATGGGGCCCAACAAGCCCGTAAAATCCCTGGTGCGAATTTGAAAATGGCTCCCCTTCCTCTGAGTAGGAGCAAGGGTACCCGCTGGGCCTGCTTGGTAAGCAGAGCTCTAGCTGGATTGCTGCCCCCTCTCCTGGCCATTGCACAACCTACACAATTTAGGGGTGGTGTTCTGCTCCACCCCACCCAGCTTCACTCCAGGGTCCTTGTCCTCTTCCAGCATTTGGAATCCTACCTCACTTTCAAAGCTTCTCCAGTGAGGAGAAGTGGTGCTAGGGCTGCCAGGCTGGACTGTCACAGGCAGGAAGTCTGTGGTTGGGGCTTTGCTTCCCAAGGGCTGACATGTTGGGTGTGTGGATGGCATCTACTACCAGAGTCCTGACTGAACTGTCCTTCCAAAACTCTGTCCTCATGAAGCCCCTAGTCTATTTAATGTCTCCCCTGTCACCAATGTCTTCTCTGGCAGCAAAGGACATGCTGTGATGCAGTGCTTCACACAGTGTGCGTGCCCCATCAATGTTAAATGATGACAAGATATTTCTTCCGAAAGATGAAGGTTCCACCTCTCAGGACTCTCCTCCACTGTTCCTCTTTGCCAAGAGCAGGTTGAGACTGTCCATCTTTCAGCGAAAATCAAGCGTTTGGAGATTAGCAAAGTTAGAATTGGTCAGGTTTAATGGCACAGATAATATTTTATTTTTATTTCAATTTTAATACACCATCAACATGCAATGAAGTAAGATATACGGCAACACTTGAGGAAGGAACTGCCCTCCAACTTATCTTCAGTTACCAATTTGGGACCAGTCTCTGAAATTATTTTTCTGCCAGTCTGGAGAATCTCAGAAAATTTTGGCTTCATCAAAATGATGTATTAGGAAGGGTAAAGGTCACCTTAAACTTTGCACAAGAAATCAGAGTAGTGTTTGACCATGACACTTGGAAATTTTTTCCTCAAAGATATAAAGAAGCTGGGAAAAAGGCAGAACTTCTTTCCTCAAAACAATGAACTTTCTTCATTCTCTGGTGCCATCCAAGATATCTATTTTGACCCCCAGATGCCATTAAAATGTACAAATGTCTTACTGAACTAGGAAACTGATCTAGCTGCAAAGACCTTCTGGATTGTAATTCTTTATTTATGCCTGTGGTTCCACTAGACTGTGCATCCTTTGGGTCAGAGACTGTATCTGATTCATTTTTGTATCTACCACCCAGCACACTGCCTGGCACAAAGAAGGCACCCATTACAGGTTTGATGAATAACAATAATAATAATAGTTAACATGTATTGAATATTTACAATGGGCCAGATACATTTTGAGTATTTCATGTGTAGCATTTTACGTTTAATACTCAGTACAACCCTACGGAAGGAGCCCTAGTTGTGCAATGGTTAGGCACTCAGCTGCTAACCAAGAGGTTGGTGGTTTGAACCCAGCAGCCAATCTACAGGAGAAAGATGTGGCAGTCTGCTTCCGAAGATTACAGTCTTGGAAACCCTATGGGGCAGTTCTACTCTGTCCTATAGGGTTGCTATGAGTCAGAATTGACTCAGCAGAAGCGGTTTTTGGGTTACAGCCTTATGGAGTGGATACTATTATTATTTCCATTTTATAATTAAGGAAAATAGAGCCTCAGAGGAATTAAGTAACTTTCCCAAGATCATAAAAAAAGTAAGTATTGAGACCAGTATAAGAACCCAGGCTGTCTGACTCTAACAACTTTCTGTTTCTTCCATGTATGAAGGAAATGTGTCTCTGGCCTGCTGTGAGAACTTAAATGAGTTGTTTAACCTCATGCCCTCAGTTTTCTCTTTATTGAGCCCAATTTATTGAGCTCCCATTTTGTGCACTGGAATGCTTGCACAAAGGTAGGAAAATATCTTTTTCCCTTGACAAGTTTATGGTATGGTTGAGAAGACAGAAAAAGTAAGGGGAAGTAATGCTGACAGCCAGGTGCTTCCCACATGATCTGCCAGATAATTCTCACAACCACATTATGAGGAAACTGAGGCTAAGAATATTGCATCGAGCATCAAAGTTTACACAGCTGGGAAATGATGAAGCCCCACCCAGACCTGTCTGACTTCAAAGCCATGGTCTTTCTATTCCCCCACCAAGCTGGAAACTTCCACAAAACAGTCCAAGAGAAGACATGAGCAAGTGAATGATAATAGCCCATGTATGACTGATCAGGGCTCAAATATGCTCTTGGCAGCCATGAGGTTGGGGCAGCGACGATGACAAGACATGAGGTTGGAGAGCCATGTGGGTACATGAATTAGACGGTTTGGACTTTGCACATTCACCGTCGTCTTGTTTAACCCTCCCAACAATTCTATGAGGAAAGTAGGATTTAGACTCTAGAACAGTGGTTTTCAACTGGGTATGATTTTGCCCACCAGGAGACATTTGGCAAGGTCTGGAGACATTTTTTATTGTCATGACTGGGGCAGTGGACAGTGGTGGCATCTAATCCCTAGGTGGCGCAAATGCTTAAGCACTCGACAACTAGCCTAAAGGTTGGTGGTTTGAACTTACTCAGGGGGGCCTCAGAAAACAGGTCTGCTGATCTGCTTCCAAAAGGCCACAGACTTAAAAACCTTACGAAGCAGTTCCACTCTGCACACATGGGGTTGTCATGAGTCGGAATCAACTTGACAGCAACTAACAACAACAACAATGAGCAGAGTCCAGGGATCCTGCTAAATATTCCACAATGCACAGAGAAGCCCTCTCCCTGCCCTCCCACAACAAAGAATTATCCTGCCTCAATGTCAACAGTGTCGCTGTTGATACTTTGCTGTAGAAGAGGAAACACGTTTAGAGAGGTTAAGATATTTGTTCAAGGTCACACTGCTGGTAAATGATGGAGCCAAAACTCATACTCAGATATTCTGCCTCTATGCCTAGCATGCTTCCTATTCCACAGTCTGTCCTCTTTTTGAGACGAAATAGGAAATCACAGTCTAAGCTTGGCAGAAGAAGAAATGTTTGAAGTGGTAGTTGGACAAAATACTCTGGTTGCTGCTAACCAAAAGGTTGGCAGTTTGAATCCCCCAGCTGCTCCTTGGAAACCCTGTGTCCTGCAGGGTCCCTATGAGTCGGAATCAACGCCAAGGAAACAAGTACAGGTATATATAGAAGAAGGACTATAGAGAAGGGAGATAAGAGAGCTTATTTCCCTGACTTCCTAGGGATACGCTCTCCTCCCGAAACTGTCTGGATGTAATGGATGCTGAGGTGCCCTGTCTAGATACCCCTATCAGTGCATGGGCAAGCATTCTCTCAGCTCCGGAGTCCCTCTCCCGGAATTGCTTTCAGCTGAAGAGAGCCACTCCACCCAACGTCACGCCCCCTGGTGGATGCTGGATATAAAGGCCCAGCCTCCTTCCCTTAAGGCTGAACAAGGCTGAAGGGCCATCCCAGCTGCAGAGCTCCCAGTGGCATTATTATTGGCTGAGGCATCTCTTGCAGATTAACTTCTTCCTCTGCCAGTCTTGCTTTCCTACCTTCCTCAAAGGCATTGTTCCCCAATAAATCCTCTATGTGCAAATCTCCATCTCAGAGCCTGCTTCCTAGGAAACTTTAAGTCCCTAGATAAAAATGATCATTTAAAAACTATAATAGCTCACAACGTAACTGTAAGTGAAAAAAAAAAAAAAAAAGCATAGCAAAAATCCAGATATATGCTGTGATGCCAATTCTATATAAAAGTTGTCGTTGTTAGGTGCCATGGAGTTGCTTCCGACTCATAGCGGACCTTATGCACAACAGAAGTAAACACTGCCCAATCCTGCGCTATCCTCACGATCGTTGCCATGCTTGAGCCCATTGTTGCAGCCACTGTGTACTTCCTAAAATGTCTAACAGTAACATATTATAAAGGGCATTTATGATTGCCTTCACAGTGCGTATGTCTCCATTCCCAGCTGTGCCCGATTTCCATTTAGGAATCCATGTGGTTCCAGAGAAGCTGGCTCCCTGTTTCGTACTGCTGATTATTACTAGCAGTAGAGTTCAGAACAAGACTGATCCCGATCAGCTTGTTCCATTTCTGGTAGCCCCAGCGATTGTTTCAGGGGGTGGTCATGTGACCTAAACCAATCCAATCCGAGTGAGTCTCCGGATTCCTGCTTGGAATGCTGGGACAAAAGGAACACATCCTCTTGCTTGCTATGAGCCAGGAAGCACTTGTCTTTGGAGCTGTCAACAGCCATCTTGCGACTATGAGGAGAGCCTGCCTTAGGATGGATGAAGCTGATACCTTTGAAGACAGAACAGAGAAAGAAATCGTGTTACTAGTGACATCATTAACTCTCTGGATCAAAACACACCTTACATCTTGCCCTATCTCTGGACCTGTCGATTACATGAACCAATACATTCTCTTTATTGTTGAAACAAATTTAAGTTGGGTTTTTCATTACTTGCAACGTAAGTTTTGACACACTTCCATTATTTTCATAACCAGAAGTTGATAATAAAAAAGTATATTAAAAAAAATAACACTCTTTCTGTAAGACTCAGGTCAAGTTCCTCCTTTGCACCAGCCATCACAGGCCACTGATCTGGGTTGACTTTTCCCATCAGCAAATGTCTCCAGATTTTGTTGCCTGGATACCCATCTGACATTAAATAAACTCATGCCTTGTACCGCTGTTGGAGCCCTGGTGGTGTGGTGGTTAAAAGCTCAGGCTGTTAACCAAGTGGTCATCTGTTTGAATCCACCAGCTGCTCCTTGGAAACCCTATAGTGCAGTTCTACTCTGTCCTATACGGGTATCTATGAGTTGGACTCAGGAAGGGGTTTTTTGGTTAGTCTGTTGCTATCTGTCGCAGGTGTATATATCTTGTCATTCCAGTGAGTCAGAAAACTCTTTGAGAGTAGGGGATCATGTTTTCTAATTTTTTCATAAATCCCACAGTGCCATAATCATAATCCCCACAGGGTAATTTTCATAAATCCCACAGGGTTGCTTTTCTCATGGCTTACATTATGAAAACTCTCAATTTAGACTTTAATATTATCTCTAAAAGAGGTTAAAAAAAATCTGTACTTGCATACTCTGCACGTTACTAGTTGCTGTTGAGTCGGCTCCGACTCATGGCAGCCTTATGTACAAGAGAACAGAACGTTGCCCAGTCCTGTTCCATCTTCATGATCATTGGGGTGTTGGAGTCCATTGTTCAGGCAATTATTCAACACATTAATTTGTCAGTAAAACTACTGAAATATACACTAATATCCATTCCCTGATTTAGATGTTTAATTTATATATATATATGTGAATCTCCAAAGACTGAAGATGTCCTCTGAGATGTCCTTGGTGCCAAGCATAGTGCTGAGAACAGCAATTATAAAGTCACTGAGTTTTCAGAGCTTGAAGGAGAATAACTCAATCCTTTCACTTTCTAGCTGAGGAAACTGAGGCACACACAGGCTGAGGGGCTTGTCCAGGCTGCACTGTCCGTTGGTGGCAGAGCTAGGGTTTGAACCCAGGTCTTCTAGTTACCTGATCAATACTCATTAGTTTGACTAAAATCATCCCAGTAGAATCACCTACAAAGTGCTGTGCAAATTCACCTTGTAAAGGGCTCCATAAATGCTTCGATAAGACTTTTACAGCAGGTTCAAAGTTGTTAACTCATTTTTCAGCTTGTCCATGGCCCCATACGATATAGGGCACTAGACTGATGTAGGAAGGGATTTTTCTCCACCAGTCAGTCAGGTGGCTTATTTCAGCCCCCGGAGTAGTTGTTAATCAGGTTTCAATAGACTTCAGCGTTTCACTCAGAACCTGTTGGCAATCCTAAAGCTCTACCGATCCTGTCATCTCTGCAAAATGAGCTCTGGCTACGGCCCCATCCGTTTTCTGTTTTATTGAAGGATCCCTTCAGAACAGTTCCTGCTGTAGCATTAACACGGACCTTAGCAGGGACCCCCTTCCTTACCCCGAGCTACTCTCCCAGGGTACAAAATGATGTGTTTCAGCTTCCAGAGATTTAATAGCATCAAGGCAAGTTTTTAATGTGCTCTTTGTCTGTTCAGAGTTTCTCCCAGCACCAGTCCAGCCCTTCCCATGCACAGAGTGGGGCTATTTGGAGCTAGCAACACTCTTCTCTGGGGCTGTCAGGCTGTCCAATTTTTTCCTTACAACTTTGAACGGATTCTTCTGCCCCGCTTCTTGATTTTTTTTCAGACCTGTTGAATCGCTCCTGTGACTCTTCTGCTGCCTTTTCACCCAGTCTCCTTCCCTTAAACAGATTTAACACAAATAACATTTAACACACTGAGCAACTACTACATGTCAAACTCTGATCTCAGCAGATCATTTCATTAAAACTCACAACCACCTTATGATGGGTATGATTATCAGCCCTATTTGGTTGAGAAAACTGAGATTTCAAGAAGCTTAGCTAACTAACTGGTGTAAAGCACACTCTTAAGAAGTACTCGTGTTGGGATTTTGAACCCAGGCAGTTGAATTCCAGGGTCAAGACCCTCTACTACTGTACTGTATTGTCTCTTAAAAAAAACCCAACTGCGTCATCATCGAGTCAATTCTGGCCCCATGTGTTACAGAGTAGAATTGCTCCATAGGATTTTCTTGGCTATAATCTTTATGAAAGCAGATCACCAGGATTTTCTTCCATGGCATTGATGGGTGGGTTCAAACCACCAACCTTTTGGTTAGTAGTTCAGCACAAACCACTTGCCCCACCCAGGGAGCATATTGCCTCTAAGTATATGAAATTAATTCCCATGGAGATCCTCTGCTTATATAATTTCTGTCCATATACAAATGGCCACCAACCCTCCATCAATACCAGGGCAGTTTTATCCACTGGGTACTAGAGTCATAGTGCTCAGGACCCATAACTTTCTATGAAAAGTATCTGAGACCTAAAAAAAAAAAAAAAATTCTCAAAATATTAAAAGAACATTGCAAAAGACCAACATGATGGGTTCTTGAGATACTGGAACTGTTCAGTACCTTAACTGATACTGAAACATGACCGGGTGATAAAATTGTGTAGAACTTAATACATACACACATGCACATACAAATAAGTGCAAGTAAAAGTAGAGAAATCTGAATGAGATGATGGATTGTATCACTGTCAACAGTCCAGTGGTGATATTACATGACAGTTAGGCCAAATGTTACCTCCGGGGGAAACCGGCCTAAGTGTATGAGAGCTTTCTCTGTATTATTTCTTAAAACTGCATGTGAATCTACAATTAACTCCATTTTTTAAAAATAAGAGGGAAAAATGAACATAACAAAATAAATATTAATCAATGTTTAATTATTTATAAAAGGTAATATTATGTCAATTGATTCAGTGTAACAAGTCAATTATTGGCCAGAATAGAACTGCCCCATAGTGTTTCCAAGGAGCGGCTGGTGGATTCAAACTACTGACCTTTGGATTAGCAGCCACGCTCTTAACTGCTGCACCACCAGGGCTCTACTGTATCATTATATATGTTTAAATCACAAGAAAAATAGGATAATTCTTAACAAATCTTACTATTATAAAAGTCTTTTCAAATTTTGTATGGCAAAAAAAAATTGCACATGATTTTGGATGTGAGTGCATTGTAATATGTTTGATATGATGGAGTTGGTGCTTCCAAAAGTAAGGTATCCAGAGTCTCTATAGGTCTTGAAATAATCCTGCTCACCACCCCAGATTTCTTATCCTGCCTCTAAGGCAGTGTGTACACTTAAAATGGACTCAAAAGCAACCATCTCTAAAATTGAACTCCTGGTGCCCACCAAATCACCATTTTATTCTGCACTCTCTTAACTGTTAATGGTCCACAAGTTGACATAATCTATTCTGAAGGTAAATTTGACAATATGTGTCAGAAAGTCTAAAAATTTTTGTAATCTTTGACCTAGGCAATGGCAATTCTCATTTCTGGAACACTCATGACCTCTGAGTGGGGAGGCTTGAGGTAATTTTTAAATTATTTTCTCCATATTTTCTCCGTATTTTCTAATTTCTAATAATTGGAGGGAAAGAAATATTTAAAAGACAGTTCAAATATTGCTAGCCACGAGGGGACTCATTAATCTCAAACTAAGTGTTACTAATATGACACGTAAAAATTATGAAAGACAAAACACACTAACACAAGAAGTATGAACATGAAAGAAAAGAAATCAAATAGATATTAAAAAGTTTAAATTCCTAGAGTTAAAGGAATGCAGATGAAAAGAATGATAATCATATTTTACCTAACAAATTGGCAACAATTAAAGACAATTATAATACTCAGTGTCGATGAGAATGCTGGTAGAAGTATAAATTATTAAAATTCTTCAGAAGTAAAATAGTAAGATGTAACAAGAAACCTACAAACTCTCTTATTCTTGGATCCAACAGTTTACTTTAGGAAAGAATTTATCTTAAGAAGGAATCGAGGATGTACACAAAAATACTTATACAAGGATCCTATAAAATTGTATACAAATATGCTGCAGAGTTCATTATCATAGAAAAAAGAAAATAACCTAAAATATCTGACAGCAGGAGAATGGCTAAATAAACTGTTACATATTAATACTATGACTATTACACAGCACATTAAAAATGATAACTTAGATGAATATTTAAAGACATAAAAAGATAGCTATATTATTTGGTAACAAGGAAAAAAAGCAGCTACAAAGCAAGAACAATATAACCCCATTTACATATATACTGTCTCCCCACATACGTACATATACACACAAATGAACAGAGAAAATAGAAATTTTCATTAGATAGCAAAATGGTAAAGGTAATTTTTCTGAGTGGTGGAATTTAGGAGGATTGTTTTTCTTTGATTTGGTATATATTCTGATAAAAACATGCATTGCTTTTGAAATGGAAATAAAACTAAAACCTTTAAAAAATAAAACAACAAACAAAAAGTAAACTCAAGTGCCTTCTGAATAGCCAGAACTTACCTTGGGACAACAGTTATAGACATGAGGTCAAGAGAAGCATGCGTGTGAAACATATAAAATAGAGCTAATAGTATGATTTTTGTTCCCTTATACAGATGTTTGAAGATGAGAATAAAGTGGTTGCAAAAGAGGCATTTTGGAAACACATCTTTATTATTATTGCTGTCATTAAACTTGAAAATCTGCTGTTCTTTATAAGAAAAAAAAAAAGCGTCATCAAGGAAGGGTTTTGTTTTGTTTCGTTTCTGTTTAATAAAATCTTTCTTTATTTCTTTCTCCACACGCTTTGTTACACAAGATGAGTCTCACAATCACACAGTCATCTCAACAGTTGTAGAAAAGGCATTTAACAAAATCCAACACCAGTTCATGATAAAAACACTCAACAAACTAGGAGTAGAAAGGAGCCTCCTCAGTCTGATAAAGGACATCTATGAAAAACCTACAGCTGATATCATACTTAATGGTGAGAGACTGAAAGCTTTCCCACTAAGATCAGGAATGTGACAAGGATGTCTACTCTCACCACTTCTATTCTACATTGTACTGGAATTTCTAGCCAGAGAAATGAGGCAAAAAAAAGAAAGAAAGAAAAGGTATTCAGAATGGGGAGAAGGAAGTAAAACTATTTAGGGGTTAAGTGATCTTATATACAGAACATTCTAAGGACTCCATAGAAACATGATTAGAGCTAATAAACAAGTTCAGCAAGGTTGCAATATACAAAAATCAGTTATATTTCTATACACTAACAATAAACAATCCAAAAGTGATATTAAGGAAACAACTCCATTTACAGTAGCTTCAAAAAAGAATAAAATATTTAGGAATAAAATTACCAAAATGAGTGTAAGACATGTATACCAAAAACTACAAAACATTGTTGAAAAAAATAAAAGAAGACCTAAATAAATGGAAAGCCATCCTGTGCTCATGGATTGGAAGGCTTAATATTGTTAAGATGGCAATAGCCCCCAAACTGATCTGGAGATTCTATGAAATCCTTAACAAAATTTCAAATGCCTTTTTTGAAGAAATGGAAAAGCTAATCCTAGACTTCATATAGAAATGCAGGGGACCCAAAAGAGCCAAAACAATCTTGAAAAAGAAAGAACGCAGAAGACTCATACATTCCAATTTCAAAGCTTGCTACAAAGCTATTGTAATCAAGAGAGCATGGTCCTGGCATTGTTGTTGTTGTCAACTGCCACAGAGTCAACTCCAACTCATGGCAACCTTAGGTGTAAAAGAATGAAATGTCACCTAGTACTGCCCCATCTTCGGGACTGTCAGTATGTTTGAGTTCTCTGTTGCAGCTGTTGTGTCAATCCGTCTCACTGAGGGTTTCTCTAGTTTTTGCTGACCCTCTACTTTACCAAACATGATGTCCTTTTTCAGCAACTGGTCTTTCCTGATAACATGTCCAAAGTAAGTGAGTTGAAGTCTTGCCATCCTCACTTCTAAGGAACATTCTGGTTGTATTTCTGCATAGACTGATTTGTTTGTTCCTTTGGCATATTCAATATGGTATATTCAACATTCTGCTCCAACACACAGCTTGAATGCATTAATTCATCTCTCTTCCCTTTTCATTATCCAACTTTCTCATGCATATGAGGTGATTGAAAAGACCGTGTCTTGGGTCAGACACACCTTAGACATCAAAATGACACCTTTGCTTTCTAAAACATTCAAGAGGTCTTTTGCAGCAGATTTTCCAATGCAGTATGTCGTTTGGTTTCTTGACTGCTGCTTTCACGGATGTTGATTGTTGATCCAGCTAGAATGAAATTGTTGACAACTTCAATTTCTTCTTCATTTATCGTGATGTTATTTATCAGACCAGTTGTGAGAATTTTTGTTTTCTTCATGTTCAGGTATAATCCATACTGAAGGTTGTAGACTTTGATCTTGGTCAGTAAGTGCTTCAAGTCATCTTAATTTTTGGCAAGCAAGGTTGTGTTATCTGCACATCACAAGTTATTAATGAGTCTTCCTCCAATTCTGATGCCATGTTCTTCTCATATAATCTGGCTTCTCAGATTATTTGTTCAGCAAATAGTTCCTGGCATAAGAATAGACATAGATAAATGGAACAGAACTGAGAGGCCTAAAATAAACATACCTAAGGTCAATTGGTTTTTAACAAGGGTGCCAAGACCATTCAACGCAGAAAGAGTAGTCTTTTTAACAAATAATGCTGGAAAAACTGGACAACCACCAGCAAAAGAATGAATTGGGAACCCTACCTCACACCATCTACGAAGATTAACTCAAAATTGATCAAAGACCTAAATTTAAGAGCTGAAACTATAAAATTCTCAGAAGGAAACACAGGTACGATAAAAAGCCATAAAAAGGAATGAAGTACTGATACATGCTAAAAGATGGATGAACCTTGAAGACATTACGGTAAGTGAAAGAAGACAGACACAAAAGATTACATATGGTATGATTCCATCTATCTGAGATGTCCAGAAGAGCCAATTCCATAGAGACAAGGCTTCCTTCTGGGGTGAAGAAAATGTCCTAGAGTTAGATAGAGGTGATAGTTAAACAACCTTGTGAATATACTAAAAAAAAAAAAATGACTGAATTGTACACTTTAAAATGGTGAATCTTGTGGTATGTGAATTATATCTCAATTATTAAAAAGAGAGAGAGTGAGGGAGAAAGAGAGAGGGAGCTTGGGACAATGTGCCAATCCCAGCTTGACTAGATCCGACAGGATTATTTTGGAGGGCACAGTTAGCTTGGAAGCTGCAGTCCCAACTAGCCAGAACCTAGAGCAGCTGCTTAGAAAGCTCAGAACAAGGCATAGCACAAGGCAGCTGTCCTTCCTACAAAGGGGGTAGGCCTAGATCAGGGAACAAGGAAGGGGTGTTAACCTACACATGCTCCGAGTTCTTCTTCCACACAGAGCAACACATTTTCCCCACATGCCATCCCCTTTCCTCTTTGACATTATTTAACTTCTTGAAAATGAAGCTCGAGACTTGACCTCACTTGGGTCCCTCTTCACTATGTGACCAACTAGCCATTGATACTGACTTACACAGTGCTTCTCTTTCTAATTTTATTTTTAGTACTAATAGAAACAGAGGTTTTAAAGATTTTATTTAAAAATTTAGCCAATAAAGTTAAGTGTTTCTCAGGAAAATCAGCACTGGAGTATCATCATCCTCTCCTCCCCAGCATTTTGTCAATACCTTATCTTCGTCAAAGGTGCTAAAGATTTCCTTATTTCCCAAACTGAGTCAACGTACTGGGCCTTGTCTCCCAATTCTCTTGACTGTGAATCCAGTGAGCTTCTATTTCTGTGCACTCCAGGCCTATTGAAGCAAGAGCTGGAGCTAGATTTCACAGCCTTCCCTGCATGGGTTAAGGATCACCTGTGTTACTAATAATTGTTGTCTTTGGTAACTTAGACTTGAACAGTAACAAAAGGTATAAATCACCCCCAAGGCTCTTAATTACTCCCATTAACAGTTGCTTTGTTATCCCAGACGCAGAGCATTTTCTCCGCACTGTGAGTACACACAGCAAGTACGAGGTACAAGCCTGGCTTGAAGCCAGGAGTTAAAATAAGTTATGCTAAATGGATGGCTCAATTGTTCCCCTGGACTCTCTCTAGGTTTGGGGGATGTGGGTCTAAGCGAACGCTATAGGAGTCCGGGGTCTCTGCATCTTCTAGGAGTTCCTTGGGGTGTTCTGCTGCCTCTTGCCACGGTTATTTTATTTTTCTAATCTCTCTTATTTTTGCTTCTAGCGTCAGTGTTTTCTTCCTCCCTCCTTCTCCTTATCCTACCCTGTGCCACTACAAATCTTTCTCCCTTCCCTGCCACACATTCTGAAACTGGCAAAAACCAGAGTTGTAAAATTTAGGAGGAAAATCCAAAAAGAAAGCAAGCCACTGAGCTGGGTCTTTTGAGCAGGAAGTTTGAAGAGGTTTTCAGCTCTTCAAAAGCTTCCCGCTGCGCCCAAGTTACCTACATCATCAAATCTGTACTCCTTGGAGAGGAATTAAAGTCCCGTCCAGTCCCCAATATGAGCTGTGATCCTTGAGAGCGCAGGCTTTGGAGCGTAATAGACCAGGGTCAGTCCCGGCATTTTCACTTCCTCACTGTGTGACCTCAGACAGATCATTTACAGTCACTGAGCCTCAGATGTCTCACCTGTATCTACCTCCTAGATCAGAAGGATTAAATGAGAGGGTACATGACAATGCTGTAAGTTACTAATAAATAGGGGCTCCCACCCGGACGGTGCTGATGGTCAGCATCTGAAAAGCACGCCCTTTGCTTTTATACCTCTTTCCTCTTCTTGTTATCGCGATAACACGGATTGGAGCTGCCTGCTGCAATAGCCAATTCTGAGACAGGGGTGAGGTGAGCAGCGAGAGTTTTATTATATATCGATATATAGGAGACAGAGGGGAATAGATTCCTCCAAAAAACCCATCTCCCCCACTGGAGATCGGCTGAAGGCTTTTATAGGGACAGGATTAAGTTTGTCTTAGATCCCCCTTGAGGTGGTCATGTCTCGGATGAGTTAATCTTCTACTGGTATTCTTGGGGGTTATTTGGCGACATTCTTGGGGATTATCTGGCAACATCCTGATTTTTCTTGTCACAAGATCGGTGCTTTGTTCAGTTTTTCATCCCTAGATCATTATCACTTGTTTTCCACCCTCCAAGGAGAAACATCGGTTAATCTTAAAACTTTTGTAGAGACTGGAACCGGAGAGAAAGACAAGATCATGAGACAATGTGGCGGTTAGCAATGGGGAGTAAATAATAGTGAGCCAGGCCTATGCAGCCTCTTCCATTCTTAGTCCCTGGGTGATGGAAATGGTTAATGTGCTCAGCTGCTAACCAAAAGGTTGGAGGGTGGAGTCCACCTAGAGGTGAGGTGAAAGAAAGGCCTGGAATCTACTTCCAAAAAATCAGCCAGCCGTTGAAACCCTATGGAGTACAGCTCTACTCTGACATACATGGGATTGCCATGAATTGGAATCAACTCAACGATACCTGGTTAAGCTTGATACAAACTAGCAATGTAAATGGTTGTCAAAAGAGTTCCTAGGTAGTGCAAAGAGTTTGCACTTTTTAAAGAGTTCCTAGGTAGTGCAAATGGTTAACCTGCTTGGCTGCTAACCAAAATATTAGAGGTGCATGTCCACCCAGAGGTGCCTCAGAAGAAAGGGTTGGTGATCCACTTTGGAAAAATCAGTCATGGAAAACTCTATGGAGCACAGCTCTACTCTGACACACATGGGGTCACCATGAGTTGCCGTCATGTTTTATGCCTGTTCTTCAGCTGTTCCTCAACTGGGAATGACCTATTACCCCCAGCCACCCCTACCTAACAGATCCTAATTACCCTTGAAGATTTTTAGGTCAAACGCCCCAACTCCCTGTGTAGGCATCCTGCCCCCTTCAGACTGATCTCCTTTTTCCTCTCCATCTATACCCTCAACCAACCTTAGGTTCAGTCTTACTTCACTTTGCCTTAAATTCTGTCTCCCCCACTGGGTTTTAAATTTCTTAAGGACAGAGATTGTACTCTGTGGGATGAATACATAATGAAGAAATAGGCAAGATTATTTAGAAATGATGAACCTTTTCTAGACATCCTGAAGTACTAAGAGTCTTGAAATTGCTTCTGCTAAGAAGTACCTCAGAGGTCTTAAAGAATTTATTCTCCTTTGAGCAGCTGATATTTGACAAAGGCCCAGCGTCCGTTAATTGAGGAAAAGACAGTCTCTAACAAATGGTGCTGGCATAACTGGATATCTATCTGCAAAAAAACTGAAACAAGACCCATACCTCACACCGTGCACAAAAACTAACTCAAAATGGATCGAAGACTTACATATAAAATCAAAAACGATAAAGAGAATGGAAGAAAAAATAGGGACAACACTAGGAGCACTAATACATGGCATAAACACAATGCGAACCGTAAGTAACAATGCACAAGCACCAGAAGAGAGACTAGATAAATGGGAGCTCTTAAAAATCAAACACTTATGCTCATCAAAAGACTTCACCAAAAGAGTAGAAAGACAACCTACAGACTGGAAAAAAAATTTTGGCTACAACAAATCCGATCAGCATCTAATCTCTAAAATCTATAAGATACTGCAAAACCTCAACAACAAAAAGACAAATAACCCAATTAAAAAATGGGCAAAGGATATGAACAGGCACTCCACCAAAGAAGATATTCAGGCAGCTAACTGACACATGAAGAAATGCTCACAATCATTAGCCATTAGAGAAATGCAGATCAAAACTACAATGAGATATCATCTTACCCCAACAAGGCTAGCACTAATCCAAAAAACACAAAATAATAAATGCTGGAGAGGTTGTGGAGAGACTGAAACACTTATATACTGTTGGTGGGAATGTAAAATGGTACAACCACTTTGGAAATTGATTTGGCACTTCCTTAAAAAGCTAGAAATAGAAGTACCATACGATCCAGCTATCTTGCTCCTTGGAATATATCCTAGAGAAATAAGAGCCGTTACACGAATGGATATATGCACACCCATGTTCATTGCAGCACTGTTCACAATAGCAAAAAGATGGAAACAACTCAGGTGCCCATCAACGGACGGATGGATAAACAAATCATGGTATGTCCACATAATGGAATACTACGCAGTGATAAAGAACAATGATGAAGCTGTGAAACATCGTATAACAGGGAGGAAGCTGGAACTTATTATGCTGAGTGAATTTAGTCAGTCACAGAAGGACAAATACTGTATAAGACCACTATTATAAGAACTCAAGAAACGGTTTAAACACAGAAGAAAATATTCTTTGATGGTTATGAGGGTGGGGAGGGAGGGTGAGGGTTATTTACTAACTAGATAGTAGATAAGAATTATCTTAGGCAAAGGGAAGGACAGTACACACTACAGGGGAATTCAGCACAACTGGACTAAACCAAAGCTAAGAAGTTACCTGAATACAATCAAACACTTTGAGGGACAGAGTAGCAGAGATAGGGGTCTGGGGACCATGCTTTCAGGGGACATCTAGGTGAACTGGCATACGAAAGCTTATTAAGAAAATGTTCTGCATCCTACTTTGGTGAGTGGCATCTGGGATCTTAAAAGCTTGCAAGCGGCCATCTAAGATGCACTAATTGGTCCCAACCACCTGGAGTAAAGGAGAATGAAGAACACCAAAGACACAAGGAAAGTAGTAGCCCAAGAGACAGAAAGGGCCACATAAACCAGAGACTTCATCAACCTGAGACCAGAAGAACTAGATGGTGCCCGGCTACCACCAATGACCACCCTGACAGGGAACACAACAGAGTCCTTGATGGAGCAGCAGAAAGATGGGGTGCAGAATTCAAATTCTGGTAAGAAGATCAGACTTAATGGTCTGACTGAGACTGGAGGAACCCCGGAAAGCATGGCCCCTGGATTCTCTATCAGCCCAGAAGTAAAACAATTTCCGAGGCCAACTCTTCATACAGGGATTGGACGGGACTGTGGGACATAAAGTGATACTCGTAAGGAGTGTGCCTCTTAGCTCAAGTAGATACAAGAGACCAAAGGGGCAGCTTCTGTCTGGAGGTGAGATGGGAAGGCAGAGAGCGTTAGGAGCTGGTAGAATGGACATGGGAAATCAGGGATGGAAAGGAGGAGTGTGCTGTCGCACAATGGGGTGAGCAATTAGGGTCACATAACAATGTATGTATAAAATTTTGTATGGGAGACTAACATGAAATGCAAACTTCATTTCAACTATAACAATAAAAAAAAAAGAATTTATTCTAACAAAAAGTGTTCTGGTTTTTTTCCCCTCTTTTGGAAGGAGTCAAAACTTTCTTGCAGTTCTCTTTTCATTTGCCAGCCCTGGATCACAAATAGATGTAACAAAACATTTGCCATTTCAACCGCTTTTAAGAGTATAATTTGGTGACATTAAATACATTCTCCATATGTGCAACTATCATCACTACCCATTTCCAATTCGTTTCATCACCTTTAACAGAAACTCAGAATCCCGGAAGCAATAACTCATTTCCCCCTTCTACCTGCCACTGGTAGCCACTGATAGACTTTGGTCTCTATGCATTTGCCTACTCTAGATATTTCATATAAGGAGATCATACAATATTTGCCCTTTTATGTCTGACTTATTTCATTTAGCATAATGTTTTCAAGGTTCATCCATGTCAGAGCGTGTATCAGAACTTCATTTCTCTTTATGGCTGAGTACTATTCCACTGTATATATGCACCACATTTTATTTATCCATTCATCTGCTGAAGAATACTTTGTTGTTTGCACCTTTTGGCTATTGTGAATACTGCTGCAATGGACATTGGTGTAAAAGTATCTGTTTGAGTTTCTGCTTTCAAGTCTTTTGAGCATGTACCTAGGAGTGGAATTGCTGAGTCATATGGTAATTCTATGTTTAACTTTTTGCGGAGCTGATATGGCAATCCTTTGATCTGGAGCATACGTCATCTTTCCCTAAGATCAAGGAATCTCCATCTGACACCATCTGACTCTTGAAAAAAATCCAGGTTCTACTAGTACAGAACTGCTTCTGGGTAAGCACTATAGCATCCAACACAAACGAGAAATGAAAAAGAACACAAATATTAAGAGGAAAAAAATCTCTGACTCTCTTTGTCCACATATACACACACATACACAAATGAAAGTTAACAAAGCCTTAACAGTATTTCTATCTGGATCGGGAGATTCTGAAGACTATTAATTTTCTTTCTTTCTTTTTTAATTTCTGTAATTTCCAACATTTCTACAATGAGTATTTATTACTATTGTAATTAGACAAAGAAGTTCACAAGAAAGAGTCCTTCAGGAGGAAAATAAAGCCTCCTTCGATAAGAACACATGCTATAGCCATAAGCCCAGATTCTCTAGAACAGTTTCAATTTAAAATACTGGATTCTACTGACTCCTAAGTACACTCTTGTCACCTATGTTGCCTCACCGAGGTGAAAATCTCCTTTGTAACCTACCCTGACTCACCTAGAAAAACATGCCCTCGAGGTTGGGCATGTGTCATGGTACAGTCCCAGCCTGTAGAAGTTCCTCCTGATTAGCAGCCCATGTGCCTTTTGCAGCTCCAGCTGTACTGGGAACACTGAAAGAATGCTCTACCTAGGTCAGTTACTGATGTGCAAAGTTAAGCTAAACAAGATTCAAGATCTTATCTTTATGCTCATTACTCTCACCACCACAAAATTTATGGAACTCTCACTGCTTTCCAGGAATAATGCTGAAGGCCTACATTACCTCACATCAACCCTGAGGCAGACACTATTGTTTTTTCTGTTGAGCAGAGAAGGAAACAGAAGCTTATAAAAGTTATCACCAGAGAAAACATTCACCTCACCATATTCTACTTTATAGCAGCTCATGAGAGAACGACATAGACAATGGGGTTAAGAATCTCATCTGTGCAAACAAACTCTGAAAATACGCAGCAATAAAATGACATCGAGGTTTAAGAAAAACAAAAGGCTGTCAAGCTGAAGTAAAGCAAAAGGATTCAAAGCATTCACATACCTCTGCAACCCAGAACTGAGAACTCAGTCAGACGGACAGCGGCATGAAGATGACGGGATAAAAATGTGTGCATTCGGACGTCCGGATTTCCAAAACTCATAACCTGAGGGGACTGTGATCCTGCACAAACTGAGCGAAGAGACTGGTCCTGACTGGGAGTCAGCATGTTGTTCTAATTATTCAAGAGTCATTTTCCTAATTCAATTATTATTTTTTAAAGAGACAGTATGTGTGAGGTCTTATGTGCCCCTTTAATCATCTTTATTTTTGTTGTTGTTTGGTTTTATTTCATTGCTAAGGCTAAAGCAAAACTGTAATTCAGTTTAAATGCTGCATGTTACAGGCAAGCTGCTTACAATATATGGTCTCAGGAATTTTTGGAAACTTGTCTTTAAGTGTTTATTGGCACAAAATAACAGCCTAGAGTTTGGTCCTCTGGGTGTAAAAGACAAATAAAGCTTCCTGTGGCTTGACAACTTACAAAAGTTAACTCTGCCACAAAACATGTGGGAAAAAAGGCTCTGAAATCTTTTCCTAACCCTGGAGTAGGGATACCAGAGAAAGCTAGAGAGAGAGAGAGAGACTATGATCAGGAAAAAGTTAAGATTGCTAACTTAAGGAAAAAGATACACGCACACACATTTGTATGCGTTAATTATCACTATCATACTTTATTACATGTTATGTATTTTCTGTATGATCATCATCTCCTTTTACAAGACAAATTAGAGATAAAATTGTGAAGCTGGATAGAGTTTGGTTTTCCTGGGCTCCACTATAAGTGCCCATTCCCCATGCCGGGGAGGCCGGAGTGCTGGGGCCTTCTCCATCACGTGCGAAGCATGGTGTTGTAATCTACAGTATAGTGGTGAGTCAGTCCTTGCCCTCACAAAGTTTATGATCTAAATCAGAGGGGGAGCATTAGCCAGGTAATTATAGTAATTACACAGATAATTGATTGAATTTTGATGAGTATCTTGAAAGCATGTAACAAAGGGATCACACCAAGTCAATGGAGTCAGGGATGGTTTCCCTGAAGAAGGAATTGAATCTGAAACCATACAGATGAGGAGGAGTTAGGCAGGGAAATGCATGTTTTCAGGTTGTGGGGTGGGGTTTGATGGAAGAAAGCTAGGCATAGGAAACACCATGGGTGAAGACTCTGAGGGGAGATGGGCCTTAGGGCGTTTAGGACGCCTGCAGCACTAACAGCAAGAGGGGAGGAGGGGAGAGCTGCTGCTGCAGAGGTGCTGAAGAGGTGGGTGGGCAGGTGTATTAGTCTCCTGCTGTTGTTAGCAGTCATCAAGTGGATTCTGACTCATGGTGACCCCATGTGTTACAGAGTGGAACTGCTCCATAGAGTTTTCTTGGCTGTGATATTAACCAAAGCAGATCACCAGGACTTTTCTTCCCCTGTACCGCTGGGTGGGTTCCAACCACCAACCTTTTGGTTAGCAGTTGAGTGCAAACCATTTCTGCCGCGTAGGGACCTTGTATTAGTCTCCTAGGGCTGCCGTGATAAAGTGCCACTAACTGGGTGGCTTATAAGAACAGACATTTATTGTCTCACAGTTCTGGAGGCTAGAAAGTCAGAACCCAGGGTATTGGCAGGGCCGTGCTCTCTCTGTCCACTCTAAGGGAAAGTCCTTTCTTGTCTCTCCTAGCTTCTGGTAACCCAGGTGTTCCTTGGGTTCTTCCCTGTCTCTCTGTTCTCTTCTCCTCCTTCACAGGACACCAGTCATATTGGATTTGGAAGCATCCTACTGCAGTACGACCTCTTGTTAACTTACCTGATAACATCTTCAAAGACCCTCTTTCCAAACAAGGTTACTCACAGGTACCAAAGGTTAGGACTTCAACATATTTTGGGGGAACACAATTCAATCCATAACAGCAGGGACAGATTATATTTGAAGTAATGGACAGCCACTGAAATATTTTAAGCAGAAGAATAAACCGAAAAAATCAAACCCGTTGCCACTGAGTCGATTCCGACTCATAGCGACCCTGTAGGCCAGAGTAGAACTGCCCCATAGGGTTTCCAAGGAGGGGCTGGTGGATTTGAACTGCCGACCTTTTGGTTGGCAGCCGAGCTCTTAACGCTGCGCCACCAGGGTTCCAGCAGAAGAATAATGATGTCTTTATCTCTCATTTTATTCCCAGAACCTAGCTCAGTGCTTAAAACATCATGGGTGGCTTAATAAACTTTTGAGAAAGGAAGAAAACAGAGAAAATGATGGACACATCCATTCACTCAATTATGTACAGTAAAACCTGTGAAAGCCAGAACGTATGTAAGTCAGAAACCTGTCAGAGATGGAAGACTCAAATATTTTCCACTAATAGAGAGCAATAAAAAAGTAGTAAGACTGCATCCTGTCAGATGTGGAAAACTTGTGAGACCAGGAAAAACAAGGCAGTCCCACTGAGTTGCAGCTCTCACAGGTTTCACTGTTATATGTAATAAATAGAACTCCAGTTGTCTCAAATTAGCAATATACCCCTCAAAAGATGAATGCATTTTCTGACAGAAGATATCATTGTGATCATCATCACTGTCATCCATTATTATTCAAAGAATTGTTTTCTCCTTAAAAATAGAAAAAGACATCTGTTATTAGAAAATTTATTACAGCTTCAGATCAGGTCATTTTCTTTCTCAATTTTCTGTGTCCAAGATTTGGGGGTCCCTTTACTCTCCATGTTTGCCATATCTGAAAATTTATGTGGCTCTCCTGATGAGAGATATAAAACTCAACAGCCACTTTACTGCTAATGATGAGAGGTATTGGTTTTTATTTGTATCCATTGCTCTTTAATGACCTAAATAGCTTTAGTACTTTGCCTAGCCTAGACAAAGGAATATTGATTTTTCTCTCTTTTTTTTTCTTGCTAGTGAAATCTTCTTGCTAAAAGAGTGATTCAGCTGACCTGGCTATTTGGTACTTTTTCACCACAATTCAGCTGGCATTCTATATGAGTACCGTATTTTTATGCAAATGAGGGACGCCTTCTATGTTTGTTTGCCAACCACTCCCTCCCCCAACCCCAGGTATTTTCCTAAGCAGTGCTATGCCAAAAGTTTTTTATATGTTGCTGTAAAAAAATTAGTATAGCACATTTACAAAAATACCTTGCGAGGGGAGGGAGCGGTTGGAAAACAAACGGAGAAGGTGGGTGTTATTTGTGTAAAAATACGGCATATAGAGATTCCAAGATTGAAGTGTCCTCCTTGTGGGCAATGCTATCCCAACAACAATTTACTTCTTCTTTTTATTTTATTGTGCTTTAGGTGAAAGTTTACAGAGCAAATTAGTTTCTCATTCAAAAACTCATACACAAATAGTTTTGTGACATTGGTTGCAATCCCTGCAATGTGTCAGCACTCTCAGCCTTTCCACCTCAGTTCCCTGTTTCTATTTGTCCAAGTTTTCCTGTCCCTTCCTGTCATATCGTCTTTGTTTTTGGGCAAGTGTTGCCCATTTGGTCTTGTATACTTGATTGCTCTAAGAAGCACGTTCCTCAAGTGTGTTATTGTTTATTAAAAATAAAAACAAAAAAACCCTCTGCCATTGAGTCAATTCCGACTCACAGCAACCCTATAGGACACAATAGAACTGCCCCACAGGGTTTCCAAGGAGCAGCTTGGTGATTCGATCTGCCAACCTTTTGGTTAGCAGCCAAGTTCTTAGCCACTGCACCATCATCTTTGGCTGAAAGGTAAATTTTCAGAGTGGCATCAGTTCTGAGTTAGAAGGGTGTCCGGGAACCATAGTCGCAGGGTTCCTCCAGTCTCTGTCAGACCAGTAAGTCTGGTCTTTTTTGTGAATTTGAATTTTGTTCTACATTTATCTCCTGCTCTGTCTGGAACCCTCTTTTGTGATCCCTGTCAGAGAGGTTGGTGGTGGTAGCCAGGCACCATCTAGTTCTTCTGGACTCACACTGGTGGTGGCTGTGGTTCATGTGGTCCATTAGTCTTTTGGACTAATATTTTCCTTGTGTCTTTGGTTTTCTTCATTCTCCTTTGCTCTGGACAAGATGGGACCAATAGATGTAGCTTAGATGGGCACTCACAAGCTTTTAAGACCCCCAGATGCTACTCACCAAAGTAGGATGTAGACCCTTTCTTTAGGAACTATGTTATGCCAATTGACCTAGATGTCCTCCAAGACAATGGTCCCCAGCCCTCAGTCCCAGTAAGTCAGTCCCTTAATGTGTTTGGATGTGTCTAGGAAGCTTCTATGACTGTGCCCCCTTTGGGCAATTTACTGCTGTTTAGAGTTTAAGAAAAGTCTTTTTGTTTTGTGTTATGTCCTTTTTGGACAGACAGAAAATATTATTGGGTCTCATTTCTCAAAAAGGAGAAAATACCTCTTCAAAGTAAAAGAACTAGGAGGGAGGTAGAGACAGTGGCCATACTTACAAACTGAATAAAGGATAGACAATTAGAAGACAGATGTTTCTCAAGATACTGGGCAAATACTGAAAAGGGAGAAAAGAAAACAGGACAGCAAACTGACTAGGCCTTGTACAGCTCTCACCAAAGATGCTCAGGTTCCCCCACGGCACTCAGCTGGGCTCCTCACAGACTGTGGGCAACATTTCCTCTTGTATTCCCAGAACTCAAAGGGTGTTATGGTAGGTGATTAGTAAATATGTATTGAATGGAATGGATGGCAAAAAGGATAGATGGATAAATGGGTAAATAAAATCAAATACATTTTGGCTGCTGTATATTGGAAAGGGCACAAATAACCACCATCTTGAAATTACTTTATCAACAGGCTATAGTCCTCAAGGCTGATCAGGATGTACCAGGACCTGTGGCAGGAGATGGGAAGGTATGGAGAGGGAAGGTGGGAAGGTCATGAGAATACTTTAGGTCAGGAGCCTATGTACTGCAGCCTACCAGTCACCTGTTTTTGTAAATAATGTTTATTGGAACACAGTCACATCCATTCATTTATGTGTTGTCTATGACTGCTTTCGGCTACAATGGCAGAGTTGAGTTTTTGCTCCAGAGACTGTATGGCCACAAACCTAAGGTAGTTACTATCTGGGCCTTTACAGAAAGTTTTCCCACTCCTGCTTTAGGTCACAGGCAGGAAGAGGATCAAATCCAAGGAGACCTAAGCAGACATAATCCAAAATTCCTGGAGGCCACAAGAGAATCAGAAGCCTGACGCTGAATTTCAAACACATGAAATGTTAGAATTGGAAGGGACCTCAGAGTTTGCTTGACCAACCCACTCAGCTTTAGAAGAGAAGACTTTGGTGCAGAGAGGGAAAATAATGTGCTTAAGGTCCCATAGTCAGTTAGTGGAAGGTCCAGGCCTAGCAGAGACCAGGTTGAAATATAAGCAGATTCTGCTCAGAGGCCTATGGTGAGCAGTCAGAACTCCTGGGGTCACCTCGTATCTTCGGGCTCAGGGACAACCGACTATTTTTTTTCTTTAAGAAAAAGGCAACATCTGGGTGAAGAAAGGGGAGGATAACTCCCTTCTCAAACTCCACCCATCTCCCCCCCACCTTTTTTTTTTTTTTTTTTTTTTTTTGCCTTCTTCATTATGGTTGATCGTCTCTTCAAATATGTAAGGGTCAGTGCTCCCTAACTTTAAATTAACTTTGTAGGAAAAGTTGAGGAGGCCTACAAGCACCTGGCAGATGAGTGTCATTTTTTTTTAACCAATCCAAGAATTCTCACGTAGGAGCAGTTCTGACAGGCTCCCATTAAGCATTCTGTCAATTGGTATTGCTTATTCCCAAGGCAATTCCAAAACATAACATTCTGGATAAATAATTAAATAAAGACAAATGCCTACTGGGTCTTGGAGCCACTCCAACGCGGCACACGTTGAAGAAAAACAACAACAGTTTCTCAAACTCCAGAGAGGCTTGAAGATCTGAAAGGTTAAATAAATCCTTGAAGCACAGAGCAAGGCTTTACTAGCCATGGTCTAGAAAAACATTCCTCAGTGGTGTCAGCTCACCAAACATCGCTGGCAAAACAAACAGCCTCCTTGCCACCAAACTCACAGGCCAAGAGTTCACTGGTGAACTGGATTGCTTTCCTGTGGCCACAGAGGGCCAGGCTCAAACCCTAGGAGAATGTTGGTTGTGGAAAAGACAAGGAATTCATGTGGGCCTAGTCCCTCGTTCTGTAGCTGAGGGAACTGAGGCCCAGACAGGTGCATTGATAAAGATGTGGGTCATAGGGCAGGGACAGGTTCAGAATCTTGGCCTCTTTCCAACATACCACACAGGACTAGCACAGTGCCTGACACACAGTAAGCAGTCAACAAATGTTTGCAGAATAAATGAGTACGTGACTGAATAAATTTAACAACCACACTTTCTAAACGCCTTATATATTCCTGATATAGTTTTAGACTCTGGAGATACAGTGTTGAACAAGATCAAGAAAGTCCCTGCTCTCATAGAGCTCTCAGTCTAGTGTGTGTGTGTGTGTGTGTGTGTGTGTATTTGGAAATAGAGGAATAATGGTAATAAAACCATTGCCATCAAGTCAATATTAATGAGCACTTACTATATAACACTCTAAGCACTGTATATGAACCAACTCCTTTAGGCCTCTTCACTACTCTTAGTGCCCCTACTTTACAGATAAGGAAATTGAAGCACAGAAAGGTTAAGTAACTTGCTTGAGTTCACACAGCTAGTGAGTAGCAGAGCCAGTATTCAAACCTAGGCAGTGTGTCCTCAGAGTCCAAGCTCTTATCCAAAGGACAAGGGAGTGAATGAGTGATTGAGCTAGTCAGTAAATAGGTAAGTGAATATATGAAAGAACACGAATTTTCCATTGTGAATATTTCATAGGAAAACTAAGCCCTTTCATAAAATTGATTTTTGACAGTTACTTGTCTGTAAGTAAATTATAAGAAATTCTGGACATGGGAACTCTGTCCAAATCTTATTTGGAAAAAATTAGACATACAAACAAGGTTTCCTTAAGTTTGTGTGTGCAATCTTCTTTCCCCAGGTGACAATTTCCAGGCTATAAATCTAGATACCATGAAATAGCTAATATTTAGTCAGACTCATCATGGGCCAGGTACTAAGTGCTTCATATATTCTAACTCATTTAATCCTCAAGTCCACCATAGGAAGCAGGTACTATTTTTATACTAATTTTACAGATAAAACAACTGAGGCACAGAGAAACTAATTACCTATCCCAAGCTCATGGAGCTAATAGGTGGCAGAGTTAGGATCTGAAAAAGGCAAGCCAGTTCCAGAGACTGGGCAACACTCTCGCTAACATCTCTGTTTTTACTTAGGGCAATGGTTCTCAGTCTGGCTGCATACTGGCTTCACCTGGGAAGATTTCAAAAATACTGATGCCTGGGCCCCACCCTAATTAAATTAGAACATCTAGGAACGGGGTCTCTGTATTTGGTCTCTTTAAAAAACTCTGTTTATGATTCTCATGCATAATGAGAGTTCAAAAACACTGGCTTAGGGAACCTGCAATTAGCTTGAACCTCTTGCCTGTTTTTGAGCTTTCTACCCAAAAGCCAACATCACGACAATCTCCACTCTCCCACTGATATATTTTCTGTGGTCCCAGTGACAGGCCCCAACTCGTGGTGGCAATGCTGGCTCCCTTGCAAAGGTTTCTATGGGGTTCTAGAGGCTCTTGGTTTTCTGAACGGCTGGGTCCTCTTAGTGGCACCTTTAAGGAAGAATAAGTGAACTCATATATGTTACGTGCTTCTTGTTGCTGTGTGTCATCGAGTTGATACTGACTCACAGTGACCCCACTATTAATTAAGAACAGCTCTCCTTTCCCATGCCAGGAAAGTTACAGGTGGTGAGCTTGCACTGACTTTACTCTTCACCGCTGGGGTTTGAGGGAGGCCCAATCAATCGCATCTTCTTCTCCCTACCTGAGTACTGAACCAGTTGAGACAGACAAAGAAGTCCATTAGATGGATATCAGAATGTTGGCTTTATTACTGATAACAATTGTTGGAGAATACTGGGTGTGAGACAACAATGGGCTTCTAGATACTATACCACAGACTTAGCGCAGAAGTTTAGCAGATGGAAAGATGTAAGCGAACCTGGAAGAGAGGCTCTGCTGGTGCCATAAGGCATGTTTATAAAGCACTCGATAATTGTAAAGTAGTCTTACTAAAATGAAAACCACACGATGACCACTTTATTTAATGCAGGGACCAGCCTGATTATTATTAAGGCTACTACATTACAACAAACTATATGCTAAGTCATTTCCAAATTTCCCTCAATGTACATATTCCCACTATTTACAACATTTCCCCATACCGATCTTCCTGAAAAGTGAAAGAGATTTTATTGTATTTCCATCTTTTATACTGTACTTATGGGCACCATATGCAAGACACATGTGAAAGGCATAGCCTCAGCACACCCCACATGGGCATTGCAAGCCATTTACATTAGGTTTTCCTGTTACAGTAGCTGCAGGAACATAAACTGTTTATTACTGTTATATTGCCATTACTTTCATCCTACGTATACCTGCTGCTGAGCATCTGGTCTTGTGTTGAAAAGAATGGGAGCATGTTGATGTTTTTTCTAGAACTCTAGGTGTTTTTTTTTTTTTTTTTGCTTTAACAATCGCTGGCTCTCCCTGGCCCTCTTCCCACTGTCCGCAAGCCAGGCCAGTTGTGGAGGCTAGACAGAGTCGCCTTGGCATTAGCTGAACAAAAGAAATCATGGCAAAGACTGCCTTTGCTTTAAACAATCAAAAGCAGGCCTTTCCAATTCCTAGACAATCACTGTTCAATGGGAAGCTCATCAAATTTTCCCAAGGTGCACTAAAAAGGTGACAATTGCAGCCCACATCAGCCTATTTTCTCCCACCCCAAGCCACTATACACATTGTCGGCCCCATATTCAGCAAATTAACAAATTCATCTGATGCTCAACCTCTCAGTTACCTAATTGTTGTTTTCAGAGACCTTAAACTGTGTAGATAATCCTGATGTTGTGTGCCACGGAGCCCATTCCTACTCATAGAGACCCTATCAGACAAAGCAGAACTGCCCCATAGGGTTTTCTAGGCTGTAATCTTTGTGGGAGCAGATCACCAGGTCTTTCCTCCCTCAGAGCCGCTGGCGGATTCAAAATGCTGACCTTTCGGTTAGCAGCCAAGCAATTAACCATTGCGCCACCAGGGCTCCTCTGACAATCTTGTATGTTAGGTTATATAACAAAACAGAATTTAAATATAGTAATGGGTGATATCATAGGTTTAATGTATTGGAAAGTTCTCTGAACTTAGACTGAGTTGGGTTGGAGGACCAGCTGCCATTCACTAGCCGTGGTCATAGCACTTGACCTCTTTATGGTATCTTGTAAAATGCAGACAGTATGTGTGGTGGTTAAGAGGTTGGGCTTGGAGTCAATCAGACACGTGTATGAATCTCAGCTCTGCCATTTATTAGCTGTGACTTTGGGCAACATACATAACCATTCCATCCTATCTTTGCTTGCATCTCTTCATCTGCAAAAGAGGAATAGTACTATCTCCTACATAGGGTGGCTGTGAGGATGAAACATGATGTTCATAAAGCACTCAGCCGAGTGCCTAGTCCATAGTAGGTGTTCTGTAAGAGGTAGCTATCATTATCATTCAGAAAACCTTTGTGAAACCACTGGTAAACTACTATGATTATATACTCAACTGCCAGATGAGTGGTGCTGATCATTGATAATTTAAGAGTGATATCTGTGGGAAGGTATATTTTGAGGTTGGCTTTGAAGAAGGCCTGGAGTTAATTGCCGAGTGGTAGTGAAGAGGACATGAAAAGCAGAGGGAATGACTTAACCAAGGGTAAGGAATCAGGGATGTGCATGGAGTAATTTAATTTAATTTTATAGTAGCTTGTTGGATCAAAAGGTTCATATGACTGGAGGAGGAGGAGAGGAATGAGTAGCAGGAAACTGAGTTGGGAAAAGTTCTGAGAACCCTTCCAGAGTAAGGAATTTGGATATCCTAAAGCAATGGAGTACAACTAAATGTTTTTGAGACAATTAATCTGGAAGTGGCAGGCAAGATGGAATGCATATCTTGAGTGTTCTTTTGTATATTTTATCTATGAACAAGGCTATTTAAACTTTCATGAGATTTAGGGGCCTTGGTGTTGTTCTGTGCTGTAGTGTCAATTCCAACTCATAGCAACCTTATAGGACAGAGAAGAACTGACCCATATGGTTTCCTTGGCTATAATTTTTTTTTCTTTCTTTTTTTATTATTCTACTTTATTATTATTATTTTGTAGTTCTTTCATTTCTTTTTTTTTTGTGCTTTAAGTGAAAGTTTACAATTCAAGTTAGTCTCTCATACAAAAATCTATATATACGTTGTTATGTGACCCTAGTTGCTCTCCCCGTACTGTGACAGCACACTCCTCCTTTCCACCCCAGATCTCCCGTGTCCATTCAACCAGCTCCTGACCCTCTCTGCCTTCTCATCTCACCTCTGGACAGGAGCTGCCCATTTAGTCTCATGTATCTGGTTGAGCTAAGAAGCACACGCTTCATGAGTATCATTTTATGTCCCATAGTCCAGTCTAATCTTTATCTGAAGAGTTGGCCTCAGGAATGGTTTTAGTTTTGGGCTAACAGAGAGTCTGAGGACCATGTTTTCTGGGATCCCTCCAGTTTCAATCAAACCATTAAGTCTGGTCGTTTTACTAGAATTTGAGTTCTGCCTCCCACTTTTCTCCTGCTCCATCAGGTACTGTCTGTTGTGTTCCCTGTCAGGGTGGGCATTGGTGGTAGCCGGGAACCATCTAGTTCTTCTGGTCTCAGGCTGATGAGGTCTCTGGATTATGTGGCCATTTCTGTCTCTTGGGCTAATACTTTCCTTGTGTCCTTGGTGTTCTTCATTCTCCTTTGCTCCAGGTGGGTTGGGACCAATTGATACACCTTAGATGGCTGATGGCCAGCCTTTAAGACCCTAGACCCCACTCATCAAAGTGGGATGCAGAACATTTTCTTAATAAGCTTTGTTATGCTTATTGACCGAGATATCCCCGGAAACCGTGGTCCCCAGACCCTCGCCCTTGCTACTCTGTCCCTCAGAGTGTTTGGTTGTATTCAGGAAACTTCTTAGCTTTGGTTTAGTCCAGTTGTGCTGACTTCCCCTATTGTGTGTTGTCCTTCCCTTCACCTAAGATAATTCTTGTCTACTATCTAGCTAGTGAATACGCCTCTCCCTCCCTCCCCACCCTGACAACCATCAAAGAATGTTTTCTTCTGTGTTTAAACTTTTTTTGAGTTCTTATAATAGTGGTCTTATACAATATTTGTCCTTTTGCAACTGACTAAATTCACTCAGCATAATGCCTTCCAGATTCCTCCATGTTATGTTTCACGGATTCATTGTTGTTCTTTATTGTTGCATAGTATTGCATTGTGTGAATATACCATAATTTATCCATTTGTCCATTGATGGGCACCTAGGTTGTTTCCATCTTTTTGCTGTCGTGAACAGTGCTGCAATGAACATGGGTGTGCACATATCTATTCATGTGACAGCTCTTATTTCTCTAGGGTATATTCCAAGGAGGGGATTGCTGGATCGTAGTGTATTTCTATTTCTAGCTTTTTAAGGAAGCGCCAAATCGATTTCCAAAGTGGTTGTACCATTTTACATTCTCACCAACAGTGTATAAGTGTTCTGGTCTCTCCAAAACCTCTCCAACGTTCATTATTTTGTGTTTTTTGGATTAATGCTAGACTTGTTGGAGTGAAATGGTAACTCCTTGTAGTTTTGATTTGCATTTCTCTAATGGCTAATGATTGTGAGCATTTCATGTGTCTGTTAGCCTCCTGAATGTCTTCTTTGGTGAACTGCCTGTTCATATCCCTTGCCCATTTTTTAATTGGGTTATTTGTCTTTTTGTTGTTGAGGCTTTGCAGTATCTTGCAGATTTTAGAGATTAGATGCTGATTGGATATGTTGTAGCCAGAAGTTTTTTCCTAGTCTGTACACTGTCTTTTTACTCTTTTGATAAAGTCTTTTGATGAGCATAAGTGTTTGATTTTTAGAGGCTCCCAGTTATCTAGTTTCTCTTCTGGTGTTGGTGCATTGTTACTTATGGTTCGTATTGTGTTTATGCCGCGTATTAGGGCTCCTAGCATTGCCCCTATTTTTTCTTCCATGATCTTTATCATTTTTTATTTTATATTTAGGTCTTTGATTCATTTCAAGTTAGTTTTTGTGCATGGTGTGAGGTATTGGTCTTGTTTCAGTTTTTTGCAGATGGATATCCAGTTATGCCAGCACCATTTGTTAAAGAGACTATCTTTTCCCCAATTAACAGACTTTGGGCCTTTGTCAAATATCAGCTGCTCATAGGTGGGTGAATTTACATCTAGATTCTCAATTCTGCTTCACTGGTCTATGTATCTGTTGTTTGACCAGTACCAGGCTGTTTTGCCGACCAGGGTGGTATAATAGGTTCTAAACTCAGGTAGTGTGAGACCTCCCACTTTGTTCTTCTTCTTCAGTAATGCTTTACTTATCCAGGACCTCTTGCTTTTCCATATGAAGTTGGTGATTTGTTTCTCCGTCTCATTAAAAAAAATGCTGGTGGAATTTGGATCAGGATTGCATTGTATCTGTAGATTGCCTAGGGTAGAACTGACATTTTCACAATGTTGAGTCTTCCTATCCATGAGCAAGGTATGTTTTTCCACTTATACAGGTCTCTTTTGATTTCTTGTGTCTTAAAGTTTTCTTTATATAGGTCTTTTACGTCTCTGGTTAGATTTATTCCAAAGTATTTTATCTTCTTGGGGGCTATTGTAAATGATATTGATTTGGTGATTTCCTCCTTGAAGTTCTTTTTGTTGGTATAGAGGAATCCAACTGATTTTTGTATGTTTATCTTGTATCCTGATACTTTGCTGAAATCTTCTTCTATTTCCAGTAGTTTTCTTGCGGATTCTTTGGAGTTTTCTGTGTATAAGATCATATCATCTGCAAATAGGGATATTTCTACTTCTTCCTTACTGATTTGGATGCCATTTATTTCCTTTTCTAGCCTAATTTCTCTGGCTAGGATCTCCAGCACAACATTGAATAAGAGTGGTGATAAAGGGTATCCTTGTCTGATTCCCGTTCTCAAGGGGAATGCTTCCATATTCTCTCCATTTAGGATGATGTTGGCTGTTGGCTTTGTAAAAATGTCAGCATGCTGAGGAATTATGTTGAGGAATTTCCCTTCCAGTCCTATTTTGCTGAGAGTTTTTATCATGAATGGGTGTTGGACTTTTCAAATGCCTTTTCTGCATCAATTGATAAGATCACGTGGTTCTTGTCTTTTGTTTTATTTATATGATGGATTACATCGATTGTTTTTCTAATGTTGAACCATCCCTGCATACCTGGTATAAATCCCACTTGATCATGGTGAATTATTTTTTGATATGTTGTTGAATTCTATTGGCTAGAATTTTGTTGAGGAGTTTTGCGTCAATGTTCATGAGGGATATTGGTCTGTAATTTT
The DNA here is from genome assembly GCA_030035585.1 of Dugong dugon. Classification (NCBI taxonomy): domain Eukaryota; kingdom Metazoa; phylum Chordata; class Mammalia; order Sirenia; family Dugongidae; genus Dugong; species Dugong dugon. The sequence goes on from CM057462.1 coordinate 91,581,599, forward strand.
TTTTTTTTTTTTTTTTTTTTTGTGGTGTCTTTACCTGGTTTTGGTATCAGGGTTATGCTGGCTTCATAGAATGAGTTTGGGAGTATTCCATCTTTTTCTATGCTCTGAAATACTTTTAGCAGTAGTGGTATTAATTCTTCTCTGAAAGTTTGGTAGAATTCTCCAGTGAAACCGTCCAGGCCAGGGCTTTTTTTTGCTGAGAGTTTTTTAATTACCTTTTCATACTCTTCTTTTGTTATGGGTTCATTTAGTTGTTCTACCTCTGTTTGTGTTAGTTTAGGTAGGTAGTGAGTTTCTAGATATTTGTCCATTTCCTCTAGGTTTTCAAATTTGTTAGAGTACAATCTTTCACAGTATTCTGTCATGATTATTTTAATTTCAGTTGGATCTGTTGTGATATCACCCATCACATTTCTTATGCAGGTTATTTGCTTCCTCTCCTGTTTTTCTTTTGTCAGTTTGGCCAGTGATTTATTGGTTTTGTTGATCTTTTCAGAGAACCAGCTTTTGGTCTTGTTAACTCTTTCAATTGTTTTTCTATTCTCTATTTCATTTAATTCTGCTCTAATTCTTATTATTTCCTTTCTTCTGGAACCTGAGGGCTTCTTTTGCTGCTCTCTTTCTACTTGTTTGCGTTGTAGGGTTAATGTTCTGATTTTGGCCCTTTCTTCTTTTTGGATGTGTGCATTTAGTGCTATAAACTGACCTCTGAGCACACTGCTTTTGCTGTCTCCCAAAGGTTCTGGTAGGATGCGTTTCCATTCTCATTTGATTCTGTGAATTTCTTTATTCCATCCTTAATTTCTTCTATAACCCAGTAGTTTTTGAGCAAGGTGTTGTTCAGTTTCCATGTGTTTGATCTTTTTTCCTTGCTTTTTCTGTTACTGATTTCCACTATTATGGCTTTATGGTCAGAAAAGATGCTTTGTAATATTTCAATGCTTTGGATTCTGTTAAGGCTTGCTTTACAGCCTAATATGTGGTCTATTCAGGAGAACGTTCTACAAGCGTTGGAATAGAAAGTATACTTGGCTGCTGTTGGGTGGAGTGTTCTGTATATGTCTATGAGGTCAAGTTGGTTGATTGTGGCATTTAAATCTTCCATGTCTTTACTGAGCTTCTTTCTGGATGTTCTGTCCTTTACCAAAAGTGGTGTGTTGAAGTCTTCTACTATTGTTGTGGAACCGTCTACCTCTCTTTCCAATGCTGTTAGAGTTTTTCTTTTTTTTTTTATGTATTTTGGATCCCTGTCATTGGGTACATAAATATTTATTATAATTATGTCCTCCTGGTGTGCTGACCCTTTAATCATTATATAGTGTCCTTCCTTATCCTTTGTGGTAGATTTTACTTAAAAGTCTATTTTGTCAGAGATTAATATTGCCACTCCTGCTCTTTTTTGAGTGTTGTTTGCTTGATATATTTTTTTCCATCCTTTGAGTTTTAGTTTGTTTGTGTCTTTAAGTCTAAGGTGTGTCTCTTGTAGGCAGCATATAGCCGGATCGTGTTTTTTAATCCAGTCTGCCACTCTCCATCTCTTTATTGGTCCATTTTGTCCATTTACATTCAGCGTAATTATTAATAGGTCTGAGTTTAGTGCCGTCATTTTGATTTTTGTTTGTTTGTTTGTTGTTGACAGTTTCTTTGTTCCACTTAATTTTCTGTACTGAGTCATTTTCCTTTATGTATATTCTTTTCATCTTTTTCATTGTTGTTGATTTTGTATTTGCTGAATCTTTATATTTTTCTTGTTGTTTATTTTGATATGTAAGATTGTTAGTTTCCTTTGTGGTTACCTTAAATATTTACCCCTATTTTTCTAAGTTTAAATGAGTCTTTTATTTCTTTATATTACCTTGACTTCCTCTCCATGTGAAAGATCTATGACTACAGTTTTTAGTCCCTCTTTTTTGTTTTAATGTTGTCATCCTTTACATATTGACATCTCTGTTTCCCTGTTTTCAGTGTTTTAGATTTGATTAATTTTTGTGACTTCCCTCTCTGGGTTTATACCTGGTTGCTCTGTCCTATGTTCTAGTTTTGGGTTCTTATCTGATGTTATTGATTTTCTAACTGGAGGATTCCCTTTAGTATTTCTTGTAATTATGGTTTGGTGTTTACAAATTCCCTAAACTTCTGTTTATCTAGAAATGCCCTAATTTCACCATCATATTTGAGAGACAGTTTTGCTGGATATACAATTCTGGGCTGGCAATTTTTTTTCTTCAAGGATTTATATATGTCATGCCATTGCCTTCTTGCCTGCATGGTTTCTGCTGGGTAGTCCGAGCTTAGTCTTATTGACTCTCCTTTGTAGACGACTTTTCGTTTATCCCTAGCCACTTTTAAAAGTCTCTCTTTATCTTTGGTTTTGGTAAGTTTGATTATATAGTATGTCTTGGTGAATTTCTTTTGGGATCTACCTTGTCTTCTCATCTTTCACCATATCAGGGAAGTTTTCTGCCAATAAATCTTCAACAATTCTCTCTGTGTTTTCTGTTATCCCCTGTTCTGGTACTCCAGTCACTCGTAGGTTATTCCTCTTGATAGAGTCCCACATAATTCTTAGAGTTTCTTCATTTTTCTAAGATCCTCTATCGCTTTGTGTGCTCTTTAGCATGTTCTGAATTTTGCACGATCTCCTTCCTGATCTCTTGAAGAGTTCTGTATATTAATCTTTTGTATTCTACCTCTGGTAATTCCGAGACATTCTCTTCCTCTAGAAATTTCTTGATTCTCTATTTTGGGAGGTTGCTAAAGCCATCATGTTCTGCCTCTTTATGTGATTTGATATTGACTGTTGTCTCTGCACAATCACTAACTTATTATATTTATTTATTGTATGTTTGCATACTGCGTCCTAGCTTCTTTTTTTGTTTTGTTTTGATACATCTAAATAGGCTGCTCGTGAAAGCCAGTTTCATTACTGGCACCTTTGAAGCTCTAAGGTCCTGTCACCAGGTGGTTAGAGCTGTTATTAGGTATGTGAGCCCAAGTGTTTGTTTACTTTTCTTGTATGAATTCAGCTCAGGTGTCCAGGTAGTCGGTCACCAAGTGTGTGGTGTAGGCTCTCACCTACAGTCCTAGACAGGCATGGATGACTGGTGTAGGTACAGGTATCTGGCTGCAGTAGGAGGTCATGTGCTGAGCAAGGCATGAGACTGACAGCTGTCACTGAGTGTCTGGGAGGAGAGCATGTCCCTGTTCCCTACAGCGCATAGGTGGGTGGGTTTTGCAGCTGGACTATGAGCACCGAATGCTATTGGCTATAAGGACTGGGGGGGCACCACTTATTCTTGGACCCCTGTCACAGGTGGCTGTGTGGCATGGGTGGAGCCACCAGTCTTCAGGCCCCTGATGTGGGTAGGTGAGGACCCTGCTTAATGGGCAGAGCAGTGTCAAATGTCACAAATCTGTCACTTCACAGCTGAAACAACTGAAGTTAGACTTTAGGTATATACCTTATTGTACTGTGGTAATGCAGACCCATGCTGTTGAAATGGGCCCACACAGGTCTGTGCAGGGGTGAAAGGCATTCAAAGTCCCTGGACCCCTTATGCTGTGCCTAGGCAAAGGAGCTGTGCTTGCCCTGAGTTCCTGGCTTAGGGGAGCCAGCAGATTAGTTTTTCCCTGTTTGTTAATTTGTTCCCTCTCCAAGGCCAGGAGAATGGCTCAGGGCACATGACGGGTCCTACTTCTGGCCCAGGGGACTTGGAAATCACTGAAGCCAGCCCAGGACCTGGTGCAGAATGGGGAGGGGAGAGGAAAATGGGAGAGAGGTTTTCCCCAAAGGGGGTGTTTTTTGATCCACGCAGTAGGGCAGATGCAAGTACTTATCTTTCGCCAATCGAGCGCTGCTTCTCATTGTTTATGGATGCCCGAGTAGACTCTCTACTGCTGGGTCTCTCCCGATGTAGAAAATGCCTCCCGAGTGCCACTGCTTGCCTCACTGCACATGAGCCAATCCAGCCTGAAGGGTGCTGCCCCTGCCAGGTCAGGTTTGGCAACTCCTCGCTGCTTCTGAACCATGTCTCCCTTCCCCTGACACTCGGTCTGAGTCCTCAACTTTGCCTTCGATGCTCAGGGCTCCCTGATTGTCATATATAATCAATTCACTTGTTTTTTCAGGTCTTTGTTGTAAGAGGGACCACAGGAAGCGTCTGCCTACTCCGCCATCTTTGCCTCACCTCCTCTTTCATTCTATTATTGTACTTTAGATGAAGGTTTACAGAACAAACTAGCTTCTCATTAAGTAATTCGTACACATATTGTTTTGTGACATTGGTTACCAACCCCATGACATGTCAACATTCTCCCTTCTAGATCCTGGGTTCCCTAATACCAGATTTCCTGTCCCCTCCTGTCTTCTAGTCCTTGCCTTTGGGCTGGTGTGCCCCTTTAGTCTCATTTTGTTTTATGGGCCTGTCTAATCTTTGGCTGAAGAGTGAACCTCAGGAGTGACTTCACTACTGAGCTAAAGGGGTGTCCAGGGGCCATACTCTCAGGGTTTCTCCAGTTTCTGTCAGGCCAATAAGTCTGTCTTTTTCCTGTGAGCTAAAATTTTGTTCTACACTTTTCTCCAGCTCTGTCTGGGACCCTCTGTTGTGATCCTTGTCAGAGGAGCAGGTGGTGGTAGCTGGGCACCATCTAGTTGTGCTGGACTCCATCTGGTGGGGGCTGTGGTGGTTGTGGTCCATTAGTCTAATTAGTCCATTGGACTAATCTTTCCCTCTTGTCTTTGGTTTTCTTCATTCTCCCTTGCTCCAGATGGGGTGAGCCCAGTGGAGCATCTTAGATGGCTGCTCACAAGCTTTTAAGACCCCAGAGGCTACTCACCAAAGTAGAATGTAGAACATTTTCTTTATAAACTATGTTATGCTAATTGAGCTAGATGTTCCCCAAGACCATAGTTCCCACATTGGCTGTAATCTTTAAGGGAGCAGATTGCCAGGTCTTTTCTTCTGTGGAGCCGCTAGTAGATTCAAACTGCTGACTTTTCGGTTAACAGTCTAGCACTTAACCATTGTGCCACAAGGGCTCCTTTAGGGGCCTTAACAGTGATTTTTTATGAAAAATTAGCTTTTCTGGTTTTGTCCACAACTTAATTAATCATCAAATAATACTATAGCTAACATTTGTGAGTTCTTTACAGTTAATGTAATACTGAGTAACCCATAAACAGTGGTCATAAGAGAATAAAATTCCAGGATACCGCATGCAGAGTCATCTAATAGGGCCACAAAGAAATAACTTGAGGTGATAACTTTGAGGGTAGTGGGACATGTTCTTCTGAAGTAGTGTTTTACTCGTTTTCCCTTACTGACAAAAATCAGAGAATAGCAAATTGGGAACTGCAAAAATTAACATTACAGAACACAGATGATAAAGATTTACACCCTTCACTTGGGAAAATTGCAGATAGCCTGAAAATTCCCTAAAATAAGTATGAAGATCCACAACTCATAAGACGATATTTTCAATTCTGACTTATATTGTTGTTGTTAGGTGCTGTAGAGTTGGTTCTGACTCATAGCGACCCCATGTACAACAGACCGAAACACTGCCCAGTCCTGAGCCATCCTCATAATCGTTGTTATACTTGAGCCCATTGTTGCAGTCACTGTGTCAATCCATCTAATTAAGGGTCTTCCTCTTTTTCACTGACCCTCTACTTTACCAAGCATGATGTCCTTCTCCAGGGACTGATCCCTCCTGATAATATGTCCAAAGCAGGTGAGACGTAGTCTTGACATCCTTGCTTCTAAGGAGCATTCTAGCTGTACTTCTTCCAAGACAGATTTCTTTGTTCTTTTGGCAGTCTATGGTATATTCAATATTCTTCGCCAACACCATGATTCAAAGGCATCAATTCTTCTGTCTTCCTCATTCGTTGTCCAGCTTTCACATGCATATGAGGCAATTGAAAACACCATGGCTTGGGTCAGGTGCACCTTAGTCTTCAAGGTGACATCTTTGTTTTTAACACTTTAAAGAGGTCTTTTGCAGCAGATTTGCACAATGCAAATTTGATTTCTTGACTGCTGCTTCCATGGGTGTTGATTGTGGATCCAAGTAAAATGAAATCCTTAACAACTTCAATCTTTTCTCCGTTTATCATGATGTATACTGGTCCAGTTGTGAGAATTTTTGTTTTCTTTATGTTGAGGTATAATCCATACCGAAGGCTGTGGACTTTGATCTTCGTCAGTAAGTGCTTCAAGTCCTCTTCATTTTCAGCAAGGAAGGTTATGTCATCTGCATATCACAGGTTTTTAATGAGTCTTCCTCCAATCCTGATGCCCCATTCTTCTTCATACAGTCCAGCTTCTCGGAAGATTTGCTCAGCATATAGATTGAATAAGTATGGTGAAAAGATACAACCCTGATGCACATCTTTCCTGGCTTTAAACCATGCAGTATCCCCTTTTTCTCTTTGAACAACTGCTTCTTGATCTATGTACAGGTTCCTCACGAGCACAATTAAGTGTTCTGGAATTCCCATTCTTTGCTATGTTATCTATAATTTGTTATGATCCACACAGTCTAATGCTTTAGTATAGTCAATAAAACACAGGTAAACATCATTCTGGTATTCTCTGCTTTCAGCCAGGATCCATCTGAAATCAGCAATGATATCCCTGGTTCCACGTCCTCTTCTGAATCTGGCCTGAATTTCTGGCAGTTCCCTGTTAATCTACTGCTGCAGCTGCTTTTGAATGCTCTTCAGCAAAATTTTACTTGCGTGTGGTATTAATGATATTGTTCGATAATTTCCACATTTGGTGGGATCATTTTTCTTGGCAATAGGCATAAATTTGGATCTTTTCCAGTCAGTTGGCCAGGTAGCTGTCTTCCAAATTTCTTGGCATAGACGAGTGAGCACTTCCAGTGCTGCATCCATTTGTTGAAACATCTCAATTGGTATTCCATCAATTACTGGAGCCTTGTTTTTCACCAATGCCTTCAGTGCAACTTGGACTTCTTTCTTCAGTACCATGTGGTTCCTGATCATATGCTACCTCCCTAAATGGTTGAACATGTACCCATTCTTGTAGGTATAGTGACTCTGTGTATTCCTTCCATCTTCTTTTGATGCTTCCTGTATCGTTTAACATTTTCCGGTAGAATCCTTCAATATTGCAACTCAAGGCTTGAATTTTTTTCTTCAGTTCTTTCAGCTTGAGAAATGCTGAGCATGTTCTTCCCTTTTGGTTTTCTATCTCCAGGTCTTTGAACATGTCATTATTATACTTTGTCTTCTTGAGCTGCCATTTGAAATCTTCTGTTCAGCTCTTTTACTTCATCATATCTTTCTTTTGCTTTAGCTACTTGACATTCATGAGCAAACTTCAGCGTCTCTTCTGATATCCATTTTGCTCTTTTCTTTCTTTCCTGTCTTTTTAATGACCTCTTGCTTTCTTTGTGTATGATGTCCTTGATGTATTCCACAACTCTTCTGGTCTTTAGTCATTAATGTTCAACGTGTCAAATCTATTCTTGAGATGGTCTCTAAATTCAGGTGGGTCATACTTTGGCTCTAGTGGACTTGTTCTAATTTTCTTCAGTTTCAACTTGAACTTGCACATGAGCAATTGATGGTCTGTTCCACAGTTGGCCCCCAGCCTTGTTCTGACTGATATCGAACTTTTCCATTGTTTCTTTCCACAGATGTAGTTGATTTGATTCCTATGTATTCCATCTGATGAGGTCCACATGTATAACTGCCATTTATGCTGTTGAAAAAAGTTATTTGCAATGAAGAAGTCATTGGTCTTGCAAAATTCTACCATGCAATCTCCGGCATCATATCTATCACCAAGGCCATATTTTCCAACTACTAATCCTTTTTTGTTTCCAACTTTTGCATTCCAATCACTAGTAATTATCAGTGCATCCTGATTGCACGTTTGATCAATTTCAGAATGCAGAAGTTGGTAAAAAAATTTCTTCATCTTTGGCCTTAGTGGTTGATGTGTAAATTTGAATAATAGTCATATTAACTGGTCTTCCTTGTAAGCATATGGATATTATCCTATGACTGACAGCACTGTACTTCAGGATAGATCTTGAATTATTCTTTCTGATGATGAATGCAACGCCATTCCTCTTCAAGTTGGCATTCCTGGCATAGAAGACCATATGATTGTCTGATTAAAAATGGCCAACACCAGTTCATTTCAGGTCACTAATGGCTAGGATATCCATGTTTATGCATTCCATTTCATTTTTGATGATTTCCAATTTTCCTAGATTCATACATCGTACATTCCATGTTCTGATTATTAATGGATGTTTGCAGCTGTTTCTTCTCATTTTGAGTCATTGCACATCAGCAAATGAAGGTCCTGAAAGGTTGACTCTATCCACGTCATTAAGGTTGACTCTACTTTGAGGAGGCAGCTCTTCCCCAGTCATTTTTTGAGTGCCTTCCAACCTGAGGGGTCATCTACTGGCACTATATCAGACAATATTCCACTGCTATTCATAAGGTCTTCACTAATTCTTTTCAAAAGCAGACCGCCGGGTCCTTCTTCCTAGTCTGTCTTAGTCTGGAAGCTCAGCTGAAATCTGTCTTCCATGGGTGATCCTGCTGGTATTTGAATACAGGTGGCACAGCTTCCAGTATCACAGCAACATGCAAGCCCCCAAAGTACTACAAACTGACAGATGAGTGGAGGGACTTATATAGGACAGACAAGAGTATTAGAATGGAATATATAACCACAATGATAAAAGAGAGGATCTGAACAGGACAATTTCCTAATGAGGAAGGATCACAGTCAATACCAGAACCAGAATGCGTATTATTTATAGAGCATAACATTGATGATAGCAAAAAGCTACTATTTATTGACTGTCTTCTATAAGCAAGATCATGTTAGAGGCATTAAGTCTTATTTCACTGTCATAACAACCTATTTTCTACATATTACAGATGAAGAAATTGAGGATTAGTGTGGTTTAATAACTTGTCCAAAGTCACACAGCTAATGAATGTAGGAGCTGAGCTGGGATTTAAATATAGTTCTGTTTGACCTCCAAACTCATGCTCTTTCTACTGCACCCCCATAGAAATAGGCAGGCACTCACACACACACACACAATTTCCTAAAGTTGAATGCAATGGGTTCTAACCCGTGGAGTCAACAGTTATTCATTGATTTTTATTATTTTCTCTATAAAGTCTTAAGTTGAAAGAACCAGTTGTTGTTAACCCAACAAAACCCACTGCCGTCGAGTTGATTCTGACTCTTAGTGACTCTATAGGACAGAGTAGAACTGCCACCACAGAGCAGCTGGTAGGTTCCAACCACCAATCTTTTGGTTAGCAGCTGAGCACTTAACCACTGCACTATCAGGGCTCTTAGCTGTTATTAAGAAGTATCTATATGAATGGTTCCAAGCACTGTCCTGGTACTCAGAAGAGGCAGGCCAGGTAAACTACAGCCTTTTCAAAAGGAGGCCAAAGTTAATGCCTTGTATTAGTCCTTCTGTACATGTATTCACTTAATCCTCACAGTAACCCTATGTGGCCAACAGGATAGGTATTATTATGCTGATTTATATTGAGAACACTGAGTCCTAGAGGTAGAGGCTAAGTGACTTCTCCAAGTCCACACAACTAGTATCTGGCAGGGCTGGGTTTCACACCCAGGTGTTCTGATTCTAGATCTGGACGCTCACACTACAACACAGCTGCTGCTAAAAGATGCATCAGCCTAGTGTTTACAATATGCAACCTGGGGTTTCCATCCAAGCACTACTGTGGTGGCGGTATTAGATTTCAGTGAACCTCAGTTTTCCCATATGTAAAAACATGGATAATCGATCAGATGAAAGAAGGGAGAAAAAGTTCAGTATTGGTTTAGTCATGTTTACTAGATCTTGAGCTTTCTAAGGATAATTTATTGATACAAAAGGATTTGTTAATCACTCAGTTTGTGCCAAGAACTGTGCAAGGTACCAGAGACACAAAGATAACTGTGCCTTATTCATCTTTGAATTTTTAGTGCTAAGCACTGTGGCAGGCAATTGCAGGAACCCAATAAATTTTACGTAAATGGGAGGGATAAAAGTGGATAGATGAATGACTAAGTTAAACATAGACAAGAAGAAGGAATTTTTAACTGCATATATCAAAATCCATTTATTCAACAAGCATATTGAGTTTCTACTATGTGCACTATCCTGGGTATTATAAGAATAAACAAAATACATTTTCTGTCCTCAAAAAATAGTGTAGTGTATTGGTAAGAACATGGGATTTGGAGTCAGAAGCACTGCATCTAGAATTCTGATTGCTTTAATTCCTTCCTTTGCTTTGGTGTGGAGACTTGGCTGAAGGTAGACAGTAATGGGATGAATGTGATTGTTAATGTCATCCATTTTTGTCTGCTTCCTTGGAATCCACTCGAGACAAGCATAGAAGCAGTGGTTCTAGAGGGCCTGTTAAGTAAAAGGAGATGTGTTCACTAACCAAACACAAAGGGGAAGTAACAAATTTGAGTCCTAGTGTCTAACAGGGAGGTGACAATGTTTAAGAGCTCAGGCTGCTAACCGAAAGGTCAGCAGTTCAAATCTACCAGCTGCTCCTTGGAAACCCTATAGGGCAGTTCTACTGTGTCCTATAGGGTCGCTCTAAGTCGAAATTAACTTGACGGCACACAACAACAGTGTCTAATGGTAACTAATAAGTTATAAGTTGGTGGTTTGCTTTAAGTAGCACTGGGTTACAGCATTTCTGTGTCTTTTTGTCTTTCTGATTCAGGGTTGAGTCAAGTAAAGTCAACTAACATTTTTTAGTCACCTACCCTGTGCTAGACTAGCAGATACTCACTTGAGGAAACCAGAATCCCTGCCTTCAAGGAACATTCGTGAGAGTCAGACACATATATAAATAATTACAATACCGTATGAGCACTTTACAATACAAGTATGGACAACTCATAATAGCAAAACGGTGTGTGACTGATCAGCTTTTTCGTGGGAGAAAGGGAAGGTTGTGTGGAGGAGGTATAACATGTAAGCGAGTGTTATCTTGAGAAAAGGAGTTTACCACATAGTGGGGAGAGAAGGGCACTCCAGAAAGAGAAAACAGAACAGGCAAAGACAAAGAGGAAAGAGAGAGAATGTGAGCTCATGACATGTTTGGAGAGTGGAGATTATGTTATTATGGTTGATCTGTAGGTTATGTGACAAAAAGTAGCTCAAGATAAGGTTGGAAAACAGGTAAAGATAAAACTGTGGTGAGCCTTGAAAGTCATGCTGAGATTTGGGGCTTTAGCTTTTGGATCATGCAGCCCCAGCACCTAGCAGAGTTCATGGAACACGGTAGGCCCTCAATGAATCATTGCTGAATGAGGAAACTATGCTCAGTTATAGTATCTGAAATGGTTTCCCATTTATCCAACTACCCTCAATCCTTCATCCCTTTAGATTCTGAAAGAAAGAGAAATGTGTAGGAGAAAGAAGGGTGATTGGGAAAGAGAGAAAAGCAAGTAAAGCAAGGGGAGAGAAGGAAGACAATGAGGGCGCAGAATGAAGCCACCAAGAAGTATGATATGCCCCCATCTGGAGCAAGGGAGAATGAAGAAAACCAAAGACACAAGGGAAAGATTAGTCCAAAGGACTAATGGACCACAATTACCATAGCCTCCACCAGACGGAGTCCAGCACAACTAGATGGTGCCCGGCTACCACCACTGACTGCTCTGACAGGGATCACAACAGAGGATCCTGGACAGAGCTGGAGAAAATTGTAGAACAAAATTCTAACTCGTGGAAAGACCAGACTTACTGGTCTGACAGAGGCTGGAGAAACTCCTAGAGTATGGCCCCCAGACACCTTTTTAACTCAGTACTGAAGTCACTCGTGAGGTTCATCCTTCAGCCAAAGATTAGACAGGCCCATGAAACAAAAAAAGACTAAATGGTCACAGCAGCTCAGGGGCAAGGATGAGAAGACAGGAGGGGACAGGAAAGCTGGTAAGGGGGAACCCAAGGTCAAGAAGGGGACAGTGTTGACATGTCGTGGGGTTGGCAACCAATGTCACAAAACAATATGTGTACTAATAGTTTAATGAGAAACTAATTTGTTCTGTGAATCTTTATCTAAAGTACAATAAAAAAAGAAGTGTGACATGGAACTTGTTGCTGGACACCTGGATTTGAAACCTTGCCTTTCCATTCACCATCTGTGAATACTTTGGCTAGTCAAGTAAACTCCATGAGCCTCAGTTTCTGCATTGCTAATGGGAGTAATAGCAATACTTGCCAACCTACAGATTTCTATGAAAGCTCTTTTGAAGTGGCAAAAATTATGCACATTTAAGGCAAACCTGAAGTCATTCTAATGAAGTTAAGGATCTCTGGAGAGTGGGGGTAGGGTAGAGAATTAGACCATGGAGTAGGAGACTCAGAACCTGACAGCTCAAGGTGACAGATTCCAGTTTTTAAGAGTAGTGAGAGCCTTGCTAGCACTGGTAAATGATTGCCATTTCCCTTGTCAGGCAGTGACAGGAGTTAGCTGACCTGAAAATTCACTAATAGTTCCATTAGAGAGGCCTTGGAAGTAGCCATCTTTTTACCCATCCTGGTCAATTAACAATGAATTAATGCCAGACATATTTTCAATTGAGCTGAATGCAGATTTCCCCCCTATTTTGCTAAAAATATCCTTTTCTGGAAGGACAGCTAGCCAGGAAATACCCTGCTTCTCTTCATATGGCTGCTTTGGAGCATTTCTGAACCAACGTCAGCTCTAAGCATTGATGAGGTAGCAGGTCAAACCCTGGATCTGAGATAAAGACCCACGTTCAAGTACAGCTTCCCCACACACCAGCTGTACGTTCTTGGATAAATAACTGAAACATTCTGAAGCTTGGTGTTTCACATATAAATTGAAAAGATTTGAGATGAGGTTCCTTTCAGCTAAAAAATACTATTAAAATATTTTTTAAGAGAGAGAGTTCTGGCAAAATGGTACTCTAGGCAGAAGCACCACACTGTCCCTCCACAGCAAAGATCCGAAAAACTAAGCCGAACAGAGAATACAACAATCCTGAAACCCTAAAACATCAAATGAAGAGATAAAGAACTCAGCCAAGCACCAAATGGAGTGAGAAAACTGACAGAGAACGGAGAGCGAGGAGAGATTCATGCAGAGGTCCCCTACCAGCTAACGCAGCGCAGATCTGCCATCTTGGACTCCTATCAGAGACGAGCAAACAGGGGGTACAAGAAAGCAGCCTCACGGAGCTTCCAGTGGGAGACAAAACAACCGGTAATTTGCAATATACGCTTTCCCACCCCCCACCCTTCTTCACCCCGACTCGGCCTCCTCTGCTTCCCGCAGCCATGGTCTCTTGACCGGGAAATAGCGGTTGCTTGGATTCCACACACCCAAATGGGTGGCTCTTTAAGTTCCATTTGTTGGCCGCTGGTGTTGCTTTTTTTCTGCTTCTTTTTATTTCTTCCTTAACTCTCCCCACCTCCCCCTCCTTTCGCTCAAGTACCTCGCTCCGTGCGCCATCTTTGCTTCTTCCTGAAGGGCTTCAGAGCTCCGGTAATTTGTGATATACGCTTTCCCACTCTTTACACTTCTTCACCCACACTCGGCCTCCTCCGCTTCCCATGGACACAGTCTCTTGTCCAGAAACACCAGCCTGCACTAGCTGGCTCTCTGAGTGCCATTTGTTGGCTGCAAGGGTTGCTTTTTTTTTTCTGCTTCTTTTGATTTCTTACTTGCCTCTCACCACCTTCCCCCCACTTCGCTCAAGTACCTGGCTCCGTGCACCATCTTTGCTTCTTCCTGAGGGGCTGCGGAGCTCCGTTCAAGTGTGGAGCTGCTTCCCGGTTTGGGCTGCCATGCTGGTGGGTCCCAGGGCTTTTGTTCGTTCATTTGTTTTGAATTGTTTGTCTGTTTTCTTTTTCTTTTCTTGAGTTGGGAGCCCTTTCTGGCCAGGCTGAGCTGCATGGCAGGGAGACTCCCCTTCGGCTTCCACAGACGTGCAGAGGGATCTCTGAGGACATTTCTTTTTACATTGGGTTTTTTTGTTTTTTTCTGTTTCTTTGGGGGCCTTTCTTGTTTTTTTTTTTAATTTGTTTTGTTTTCTTTTTCCCTTTTTGTCTTTCTTCATTGCTCAGTTTCTCGTCCCTCTATATCTTCCTTCTCTTTCTGTTCCCTGAATACCAGGCATTGTATACCTCTATGCATTCTAACCAGGCTGTACTGCAACACCTGAGAGCAACTACCCCAGACCTCATAGCTGCACCAGTGGGATCCCTGGGAACTTTGCGGTTCTCTAACCTTTCTGATTCTTATTTATTCATTCTTTTCTTCCTCCTCCCCTTTCTGTTTTTCTCCATTTAATAGTCTCCCATTTCTCCACTCCAACAGCAAGCTCCCCTAGCATTCTATTTTGTTTGTTTGTATGTTTTTGGCTCCTGTTCCTCTCTCCTCTCTCCCATATCCATCTTAGCTCCAATCATAACAATCTCTCCGCTACATCCTGCCCACCTGTACCTTGCGCTTGACATCACACCACCAAGCAGCACAGGCACAGCCTACTGGAACCTGCCCTGCACTGATTACCGACCCGCTCTGGTGGCTGTAGTAAGTGCCACAAACAACCCATCCCAGTAACTCCTCTTCAGCTAGACCTACCCTCCCTACCATATCTGAGTGACTGACCCTGCCAGTTGAAGAAGGAGGTGAAAAGTATTGTGCCCACAGAGGAGCAAACAACAAAGAACACACAGTCCACCTGCTCAGACATAGTCAAACTTTTTTTTAAAAAAGCGATGAAACAAACAAATCTACAATCATTAAATGAGAAAAATAACTACTGGATGCCCCGAAGACAGCAGACAATATAAAAACATTTACAAAAACAGGAGAGGATGGTTCTGGTAGGCATCCAAAATAAAACACCAGATGACTCTCCAGTGGAAGAAAATGCACTAGAACTACCTGATAGGGAATTCAAATCTCTAATACTCAGAATTCTCCAAGAACTGAGGCAAAAAGCTGACAAACATGAGGAAAAAATAGACAAATTCATGGAAAATATGGACAAAAAATTGGAAGAATTCAGGAAAATAATGCAGGAACAAAATGCCAAAATAAATTCACAACCAGAAATTATACAAAGACGACAATTAGAAATCCAAAAGATAAACAACAAGATTTCAGAAATGGACGTTGTCAAGGGCTGAGAAGCAGATTTGAAACGGTGGAAGACAGGATCAGTGGAATTGAAGACAAACACTTGGATACAACTCTGTTTCAGGAAAACGCAGAAAAAAGAACAAAGGAAAATGAAGAGACCCTGAGAGTTATGTGGGACACAATCAAAAGCAAAAATCTGCAAGTGATTGGAATTCCAGAACAGGGGGAGAAAACAGAAAACACAGAGAGGATCACTGAGGAACTGCTGACAGAAAATTTCCCCAGTATCATGAGAGATGAAAAGCTGGCCATCCAAGAAGCTCAACGAACCCCATATAAAAGAGACCCCAAAAGAAAATCACCAAGGCATATCATACTCACACTCGCCAAAACCAAAGACAAACAAAGAATCCTGAGAGCAGCTCATGAAAAACAAGAAGTCACATACAGAGAAGAAACAATAAGACTAAGCACAGATTATTCGGCAGAAACCATGCAGGCAAGAAGGCAATGGGATGACATATACAAAATCTTGAAAGAAAAAAATTGCCAGCCAAGAATAATATATCCTGCAAAACTCTTGTTCAAATTTGATGGTGAAATTAGGTCATTTCCAGATAAACAGAAATTAAGGGAATATGTAAAAGTCAAATGAAACTTACAAGAATTGTTAAAACAAGTTCTTCAATCTGAGGACAAATAGCTTCAGCTCACAGGCAGAATCTAGGACGCAGGATCGTACCAGCCAGATACCAATCTAGAAAATGAATTCTCGAGGACTATCCAAAACCAAAAGAAATACAACAGGGAATCAGAGCAGTTAATCAGTAAATGACAACAACATCAAAACAATAAAAGAGGGAATAAACAACATAGGTATAGAACCTTCTAATGGAGAGGAAGGCAAGGTGATACCAAGTAATGGTAGATTGTTTCAAACTTAGAAAGATAAGGGTAAAATTCATGGTAACCACAAAGAAAGCTAACAAACATACTCATGAAAATAAAGAGGAAAAACATAAAGTCTCAGTAAAAACAAAAGAAATGAGAAAAAAAATCCACAAACAAAAGTAACTCAGCACAAGAGAGTAAGAAGAACAAAGAAAACGTCAGCACCACAAAAAAAAAAGCACTACAAAATGACAGCAACAAACCCACATCTATCAATAATCACACTGAATGTAAATGGACTCAGTGCACCCATAAAGAGATGGAGAGTCACAGAATGGATAAGAAAACAGGATCCATCAATATGCTGTCTACAGGAGACACACTTTAGAAACGAAGATGTGAATTTATTAAAAGTCAAAGGTTGGAAAAAAATATATCAAGCTAACAACTACCAAAAAAGAGCAGGAGCAGCAATTCTAACCTCAGATAAAATAGACTTTAAAACGAAATCTACCATAAAAGACAAAGAAGGACACTATATAATGATTAAGGGGACCATCCATCATGATGATATAACCATAATAAACATCTACGCACCCAATGACAGGGCTCCAAAATACATAAAACAAACTCTAACAACACTGAAAAGAGAAATTGACAGTTCCACAATAATAGTAGGAGACTTCAACACACCACTCTCAGTAAAGGAAAGAACAACTAAGAAGAAACTCAGAAAAGATACAGAAGACCTAAAGGGCACAATCAGCCAACTTGACCTCATAGACATATATAGAACACTCCATCCAACCACTGCAAAGTACACATTCTTTTCCAATGTACATGGAATGTTCTCCATAATAGACCACATCTTAGGCCACAGAGCAATCCTCAACAAGATCTAAAACGTTGAGATAATTCAAAGTATCCTCTCTGACCACAATGCCATCAAGGTAGAAATTAACAATAGAAAGAGCAAGGAAAAAAAATCAACTACATGGAAACTGAATAATACCCTACTTACACATCACTGGGTGATAGAAGAAATCAGTGATGGAATCAAAAAATTCCTAGAATCAAATGAGAATGAAAACACATCATACCAAAACCTTTGGGACACAGCAAAGGCAGAACTCAGAGGACAATTTATAGCAATAGATGCACGTATCAAAACAGAAGAAAGGGAAAAAATCAAAACATTAACTACACAACTCAAACAAATAGAAAGAGAACAGCAAAAAAAGCCCACAACCACCGGAAGAAAGGAAATAGTAAAGATCAGAGCAGAAATCAATGAAATCGAGAACATAAAAACAATAGAAAAAATCAACAAAACCAAAAGTTGGTTCTTTGAAAGAATCAACACAATCGACAAACCACCGGCCAGACTGACAAAAGAAAAACAGGAGAGGACACAAATATCCCAAATAAGAAATGAAATGGGGGACATTACAACAGACGCAACTGAAACAAAAAGGATTATAACAGAATATTATGAAAAACTATACTCCAACAAATTTGAAAACCTAGACGAAATGGATAAATTTCTAGAAACACACAGCCTACCCAAACTACAGCAAAGTGATGCTGAAAATCTGAACAGACCCATAACAAGAGAAGAGATTGAAAAGGTAATTAAAAAAACTCCCAACAAAAAAAGCTCTGGCCCAGATGGCTTCACTGGAGAATTCTACAAAACATTTACAGAAGAGCTTGTACTGGTACTACTCAAGCTATTTCAGAGCATAGAAGAGGAAGCAACACTTCCAAATTCATTCTATGAAGCCAGCATAACGCTGATACCAAGACTAGGAAAAGATGTCACAAAAAAAGAAAATTACAGACCAATATCTCTCATGAATATAGATGCAAAAATTCTAGCCAATAGAATTCAGCATCATATCAAAAAAATAATACACCACGACCAAGTAGGATTCATAGCAGGTATGCAAGGATGGTTCAACATTATAAAATCAATCAACGTAATCCACCACATAAATAAAAGGAAAGAAAAGAATCACATGATCATCTCAATTGACGCAGAAAAGGCATCTGACAAAGTCCAACACCCATTCCTGATAAAAACTCTCAGTAAAATAGGTATAGAAGGGAAACTTCTCAACATAATAAAGGGCATCTATGCAAAACCAATGGCCAACATCATTCTTAATGGAGAGGGGCTGAAAACATTCCCCTTGAAAACAGGAACAAGACAAGGATGCCCTTTATCACCACTCCTATTTAACATTGTGCTGGAAGTTCTAGCTAAAGCAATAAGGCAAGAAAAAGAAATAAAGGGCATCCAAATTGGTAATGAAGAAGTTAAACTGTCCCTGTTTGCAGATGATATGATACTACACACAGAAAACCCTAAAGACTCCACGAGAAATCTACTGGAACTAATAGAAAGATTTAGCAGAGTAGCAGGATACAAGATAAACATTCAAAAATCAGTTGGATTCCTATACACCAATAAGGAGATAGATGAAAGGGAAATCAGGAAAACAATACCATTTTCAATAGCCTCTAAAAAGATAAAATACTTAGGAATAAATCTGACCAGGGATGTAAAAGACCTATACAAAGAAAACTACAAAACACTACTGCATGAAACCCAAAGGGATCTACATAAATGGAAAAACATACCATGCTCATGGATAGGCAGACTTAACATTGTGAAAATGGGAATTCTACACAAAGCAATTTACAAATACAACGCAATCCCGATCCAAATACCAACAACATTCTTCAACGAGATGGAAAAACTAGTCACTAACTTTATACGGAGAGGGAAGAAGCCCCAAATAAGTAAAGCACTACTGAAGAAGAAGAATAAAGTTGGAGGACTCAGACTACCTGACTTTAGAACCTACTATATAGCTACAGTAGTCAAAACAGCCTGGTACTGGTACAACGACAGATACATTGACCAACGGAACAGAATTGAGAACCCAGACGTAAATCCATCCACCTACGGTCACCTGATCTTCGACAAGGGCCCAAAGTCCATCAAATGGGGAAAAGACAGTCTTTTTAACAAATGGTGGTGGCAAAACTGGATGTCCATCTGCAAAAAAATGAAGCAGGACCCATACCTCACACCGTATACAAAAACTACTTCAAAATGGATCAATGACCTGAATATAAAGCCTAAAACTATAAAGTTCATAGAAGAAAAAATAGGACCAACATTTCAGGCCTTAATACACGGCATTAACAGGATACAAACCATAACCATCAATGCACAAAACCCAATAGATAGGCTAGAGAACTGGGATCTTCTAAAAATCAAACACCTATGCTCTTCAAAAGACTTCATCAAAAGAGTAAAAAGAGAACCTACAGACTGGGAAAAAATTTTTGGACAGTACAAGTCAGACAAAGGTCTAATCTCCATAATCTACAAGAAAATCCAACACCTCTACAACAAAAAGACAAATAATCCTAGTAAAAAATGGGCAAAGGAAATGAACAGACACTTCAACAAAGAAGACATTCAAATGGCCAACAGACACATGAGGAAATGCTCGTGATCGCTAGCCATTAGAGAAATGCAAATTAAAACCACAAAGAGATACCATCTCACCCTGGCATTACTGGCACGAATCAAAAACACTGGAAATAACATATATTGGAAGGGCTGCGGGGAGATCGGAACTCTTATGCACTGCTGGTGGGAATGCAAAATGATACAACCATTTTGGAAAATGATATGGCGCTTCCTCAGAAAGCTAGAAATAGACATACCATTCGATCCAGCAATCCCACTCCTAGGAATATATCCTAGAGAAATAAGAGTCGTCACTCGAATAGACATATGCACACCTATGTTCATGGCAGCATTGTTCACAATAGCAAAACAATGGAAACAACCTAGAAGCCCATCAACAGATGAAGGGATAAACAAACTATGGTACATACACACAATGGAGTACTATGCAACGAGAAAGAACAACAATGAATCTGTGAAGCATCTCATAATATGGATGAAACTGGAGGACATTATGCTGAGTGAAATAAGTCAATCACAAAAGGACAAATACTGTATGAGACCTCTATTGTAAAAACCCATGAAAAAGTTCACACACAAAATGTAACAATCTTTGTTGGTTACCAAGGATGGGAGGGTTGGGGGGAAATACCAAATAGACAATAGATACATGGTATCTTTGGTGAAGGGTGAGACAGTACACAATACAGGAGAAACCAGCACAACTTGTACAAGGAAAGGTCATGGAAGCCCCATAGACACATCCAAACTCCCTGAGGGACTGAATTGCTGGGGAAGAGGGCTCTGGGGACCATGGTCTCAGGGAACTTCTAGCTCAATTGGCATGACACAGCTTATAAAGACAATGCTCTACATTCTACCTTGGTGAGTAGTATCTGGGGTCTTTAAAGCCTGTGAGTGGCCATCTAAGACACTCCACTGGTCTCATCCCTTCGGGAGAAAGGGAGAATGAAGAGAACAGGATACAAGGAAAAGATCAGTCTGAAAGACTAATGGACCACAGGTACCAAGGCCTCCACCGGACTGAGTCCAGTACAGCTAGATGGTGCCTGGCTACCATCACTGACTGCTCTGACCTGGATCAAAACAGAGGATTCTGGACAGAGCTGGAGAAGGATGTAGAGCATAATTCTAACTCAAAAAAAAAAAAAAAAAAAAAAGACCAGATTTACTGGCCTAAGGCAGACTGGAGAAACCCCAAGAGTGTGGCCTCCAGATACTCTTTTAGCTCAGTGGTGAAGTTATCTCCGAGGTTCACCGTTCAGCCTGGAAGTGGACAGCCCCGTAAAACCAAATGGGACTAACGAGGTACAGTAGTCCAGTGACAAGGGCCAGAAGGCAGAAGGGGACAAGGAAGCTGGTGAGAGGGAACCCAAGGTTGAGTAAGGATATTGTTGATGTGTTGTGAGATTGTTAACCATTGTCATAGGGCAACATGTGTAGTAACTGTTAAATGAGAAACTATTTTGTTCTGTAAGCCTTCATCTTAAGTGAGAATAGCAGCACAATTGGAAGAGCGTAGTCAATGTCACTGAACTGTGCATGTAGAAATTTTTGAAATGGTGTATCTTGGCTATGTGTATTTTCACCAAAAAAAAAAAAGGTTGAGAAGTTAGAGGGTTGATATCTTGTGGGGTTGTTAACCAATGTCATAAAACAACATGTGTACTTCTGTTTCATGAGAAACTATTTTTCTGTAAGCGTTCACCTGAAGTACAATTAAAAAAAAAAAGAAAAAAAAATTTTTAAGAGGTTTCAGCTATGTTGGCACTGAGTTTCTTCTGTGTACTCTGTACTCAGAGTCAGGACATCTGAATTCTTATCCTGGACCTTCCTCTAGTTCAGTGGTTCTCAACCAGGGCAATTTTGCCCCCAGGGGACATTTGGCAACGTCTGGAGACATTTTTGGTTGTAACCATTGGATGGTGCTACTGGCATCTAGTGGGTAGGATGCTACTAAACATCCTACAAGGGCATTGGTAGTTCAGTGGTAGAATTGTTGCCTTCTATGTGGGAGACCTAGGTTCAATTCCTGGTCAATGCACCTCATGTGCAGCCACCATCCATCTGTCAGTAAAGGCTTGCATGTTGCTATGATGCTGAAAAAGTTTCAGCAGAGCTTTCAGACTAAGAACGACTAGGAAGAAAGGCCTGGTGATCTACTTCTAAAAATCAGTCAATGCAATAAAATCCTATGGATCACAATCATCTGATCTCCAACTGATCATGGGGATGATGCAGGACTAGGCAGCATTTGGTTTTGTTGTGCATGGGATTGCCACGAGTCAAGGGCTGACTTAACAATAGCCAACAAGAAGAGCAAACACCCTACAATGCACAGAACAGCCCTCCCACAACAAAGAATTATTTGGCCCAAAATATCAATAGTGCCAAGGTTGAGAAATCCTGCTCTAGTTTATTGAATGGTTTTGACCACATCACCTTTTTTCGGGGGCTGGGAGGTCCTCATTTGTAAAATAGGAATGATAATAATACCCACCCCTCTCTATCATCTCACAAGGTTGACAAAGTCAAATTAGGGAACAGATCAAAAAGTGCCTTAAAATGTAAAATATGCTAAAGTGGGGAATATCTTCATTATTAACCCACTTTTGCTCTTCCATGAGCAACTTCATTGGGGGTCTATTCTCTTATTCCTCTCTTGGGCATGGCATCTAAGATACTTCTCTACTCTGTGGCAAGGACTTCAAGACTTGACCTACAGGAGTTACAAATCTTAGCTCCCAAACTCAAACTTGATTTTTTTCTCTTTCCTCATCCTCTTTTTTCTCTCCTACACATTTCTCTTTCTTTCAAAGTCTAAAGGGACGGAGAGTTGGGTGTAGTTGGATAAATAAGAACATCTTTTATGTTTGTTTGTTTGTTTTTAATTTTTATTGTGCATTAGGTTAAAGTTTACAGAGCAAATTGTTTCCCATTTGATAGCTTGTACGCGAAGTGTTCCATAACATTGGTTGCATTTCCCACAATGTGTCAGCACTCTCCCCATTTCCGTCCTAGGTTTCCTGTTCCCTTTCGTCCTGATTTTCTATCCCTTCCTGCCTTCTCATCTTTGCTTTTGGTCAAATGTCGCCCTTTCGATCTCGTATGATTGATTGTTCTAAGGAGCACGTTCCTCTCAGGTGTTATTGTTTATTTTATGGGCCTATCTATGGTTTGGCTGAAAGGTGGTCTCCAGTAATGGCTTCAGTTCCAGGTCAGAAGGGAGTCTTAGGGCCACAGTCTCAGAGATTCCTCCAGTCTCTGTCAGACCACTAAGTCTGGTCTTTTTTGTGAGTTAGATTTTTTGTTCTACAATTTTTCTCCCACTCTCTCCAGACCCTCTGTTGTGACCCTAGTCAAAGCGGTTGGTAGTTGTAGACAGGCACCATCTAGTTCACCTGGTCTTGGGGTCCTGTAGGCTGTGGTTCATGTGGTACATTAGTCCTTTGGACTAATTGTTCCCTTGAGTCTTTGGTATTCTTCATTCTCCTTGGCTCCGGACATCCTTTATGTTTTTATTATTAAAATGTATTTCTACTACAATTCCCATCTGGCAGGGGTCTAACTCTTAATCCTGGATAGTGCAAAGTTTCCCCTCACGTTTCCTTGAGGTTGTATTCTTGTTCCAGGGGTTTACATAGGGCCAAGATCCTGGGGCTGGGAGGGGCTATCATATTCTCTGTAGTCCACCTATCTACACTGGCATTCCCTGAAATGTCACTCCTTTGTCCGGTCACTGCAGTGCTCTCCTTGTTAGGACTGCTGAATCTCTTGAGCATATAGAGCATTCTACTGCTCCCCCACTGCTCTGCTGGGGAGCACCCTATGTGGTTATCTTCCCTCCACCCAGCTAGACTCCCTCTCGGCCATGAGGTCCTGGGGCACTGCCCCTCCGTAGACCCTACTGGAAAACTGGGCACAGGTCACCTCTGCTCTCGAATTACCCCAAACCTATCTGGGGTTTCTGCCCTCTCTCCAGTATTTCTGCCTGGGGGAAGAGGGAGGCAGGACAGAGGCCTCTTCCTCAGGCACATACCCCTGTGAATGTTCTTGCTTCCACTTTTGAGAATCGCCACACCTCTAGTCCATCCAGTCCACCTCACTTAGCTGTATTCTCTTGATCATCCACTCCCGAGGATTTTGTTACTCCAAAGACTATACTTTTGATATTCAAAAATATCAATTTTTTTTCTTTTCTTCTGCAGCCAACCTTACTTCACAATCTACCAAATGAGGAAAGCATGCCACAGAATATAAAGAAATTACTAAAGCCAAACAAAAAATATATCAGTTACTATAGGACAATATCCGAATCACCTCAGACCTATTGAATAGTTTTTTGTTTGTCTGTCTTTTTTTCTTCTTGTAAGAAAAGTGGAATCACCAATAGCATGTACAGTCTGATGGTCAAAAGGGAAAGAGGAATCATCCTGAGCAGAGTCAAGCAGGATCGATTTATTGCAAGCTTCTCCTTATTGTTGTAGTTAGTCGCCATCAAGTTGATTCCAACTCATGGTGACCCTACCTGTACAGAGTAGAACTGCTCTATAGGGTTTCCAAGGCTCCGATCTTTTGGAAGCAGATTGCCAGACCTGTCTTCTGAGGTGCCTCTGGGTGGGTTCAAACTGCCAACCTTTTGGCTAGTAGTCAAGTGCTTAACTGTTTGTGCCACCCAGGGACTCCCATCTTTACTCTAACTTTCCAGTCTAAATTTGGATTCCTAGCTCATCAATCAATCAATCTCCCTCTCTCTTTCTCTCTCCCTCTTCCTCTGTTTCTTTCTCCCTCTCCCTCTCTCAGTTTCTCAAATGAGGATTGATAGTGGTCACCATTTTTCCAGTTTTTGGGTACATCATTAGTAGAGCAATATACATGGGTACCAGAGAGTTTAACAAATGGTGCTGGGACAATTGGTTTTTAAAAAATGAGTTGGAGCCATTGTACATCTTGCACTAAAATAAATTCCAGATGGATCAAAGATTGTTTTTAATGATACATGAAAGTGAGAGAAGAATCATGAGAGAATTTGTTCTGTATATTACCTTGCAATACCAAAAAAAACCCAAAAAACCCAAGCCCATTGCCGTGGAGTCGATTCCAACTCATAGCAACCCTATAGGACAGAGTAGAACTGCTCCCTAGGATTTCCAAGGAGCAGCTGGTGGATTTGAACTGCCAACCCTCTGGTTAGTAGCCAAGCTCTTAATCACTGCACCATCAGGGCCCCAGATAGGTCTAACTATGATGCAAAGTCCAGAAGCCCTTAAAAATTTTGAGAAATTTAAACTTACAGAAACTTTTTAGGAAAAAACTACTTTAAACAAAGTTAAAAAGCACCTAAACTGGGAAAACATTCTCGCTTTACATATTGAAGTCAAAGGGCCGATCGCCTTCATATATAAAGTGCTTCAACAATATTATAAGAAAAAGAATCAATAGTAAAAATGAGCAAAGGATACAGACAGCCAGTTTAAAGAAAGGCGAAAAATAAATGACTCTTAAAAATACGAACAGGTATTCAACTGCATCATAATAAAAGAAACACATATGAAAACTATATATAAGACTGGCAAAAGACAACAATTTGGATAAAACATTGGGTTATTGAGGGTGTGGGGAAACAGTCACTCTCAAAGATTGCTGGAGGGAAGGTGAATTAACACAACCTTTATAGATCAAAATTTTAAATGTATTGCCCTTTAATCCAGCAATTCTGCTTCTGGAAATTTATCCCACAGATATCGCCACAAAAAGAGAGCTAACATACATGCAAACAACTTATTGTCCACCAACAGGGGACTGGAATACTAAGTAATCATAGAAAGAACAAGGCAGCTCTATAGGTACTGATACGAAACTATCTCTAAGATACATCGTGTAGATAAAAAACACACAGAACAATCTGCACAGTATTGTACCTTTGTGAAGCCAACAATGACAAAAGAATATATACATGTATATAGTTGCATTGGCAGAGACTATGTCTCAAAGAATACCTTAAAATCTTGGTTGCCTCTGGGAGACGGGCAAAGAAAGTCTTAGTTTTTATTGAACGCTTCAGCAGCTTTTCAATCTTGTACCTGTTTTATATCTATTACATAGTAACAGCAACACCACCCCCAAGTTCCTATCCTCCAGGCCTCCCATTGGGACTCACACCTGTCTGCAGCCAACTTGGCATCTGCTTAGGGGCTGAGTTTCCCATTCTAGTTTCTAGCTACCTCTCTGTATCTGGCACTTGGGGATGTCTCTTTCTTCCAAGCTCAGCTTTACACTCACCTTTTTTGATGATATAGAACATCCAGATTCCTGTGTGTTTTCATCAAGAGGAGGACCAGTCTCCAGCAGATGTTCTGAATACTGCTGGGGGGAGGTGATGTCAGGATCGGAAGAGCCATTCAACTGGGATACTTTGGGCCAGTCACTTCCCCTCTCTGGCCTGTCTTTTTATTCATAAAATAAGGGAGTTAGATTAGATGATGTCCAAAGATTGCAGCCCTAGGATTCTATGACTAACTTACCATGTCCCTAATAAAGGCAACATAGCTTAATGGTTAAAAGCACAGACTGTGGAGCTAGATTTGTTGTCGTTAGCTGCCATCAAATCAGCCCTCAACACACGGTGACCCCGGGCACAATGGAACCACTGCAGATGGGACCATTGTGATCCATAGGGTTTTCATTGGCTGATTTTTGAAAGTAGATCACCAGGCCTTTCTTCCTAGTCTGTCTTAGTCCGGAAGCTCTGCTAATACCTGTTCAGCATCATAGCAACACACAAGCCTCCACTGACAGACAGGTCGTAGCTGCACATGATGTACACTGGCCAGGAATTAAACCTGGTCTCCCACATGGAAGGCAAGAATTCTACCACTGAACCACCAGCGCCTGTTCTTAGTTCAAACCCTGACTCTGCTGCTTATTAGTTGTGCCCTTAGGCAATTTTTTTATACTTCTTTTTGCCTTAATTTCCTCATCTGTAAAATGGAGATGATGATAATAGAACCTATATTATAAGGATACTGGAAAGATTAAATCAGTTACTATTTTAAAACACTGAAAGCAGTGCCTGGCACATATTAAGCACTACCAAAGTGCTTCTTCTTCTAATTATTATTACAGATTTTGGGGAGGCTCAAGGGGCCACGAGCAGTTTGGTCTCGGTAAACTCAGTCTGAAGGGAAAATCACTCCTTGCTAGACCTCGAGAGTGTTATAGCTCTAGATGGGTTCCACCCTTATTTGAGGCATGAATAGAAAAGGATCTGTGAGTCTTAGCCATCCTACCTTTGATAGCTTCAATCTATGTATCACCTTCAAATACTTGCTTTAATACTTCATGGCATCAGAGGAAATATGCAGCCTGGTCTTCACTCTGAAGTTGTTAGCGTTGAGGTTGGGAGGACAAGGCTCTGACGGATGAGGCAACTAAAAGAAGAAGGGGAAAAGATTTTCATTTATTAAGACACCTACTATGTGTGTTAAGGAGCCCTGGTCACAATGGTTAAGCACTTAGTTGCTAACTGACAGGTCGGTGGTTCGAACCCACCAGCATCTCTGAGGGAGAAAGATATGGCAGTCTGTTTCTGTTAAGATTACAGCCTCGGAAACCCTATGGGCCAGTTCTACTCTGTCCTATAGGGTTGCTATGAGTCAGAATCGACTCCACCGCAATGGGTTTGGTTTGGTTTTGGGGGATGTATGTTAAGGAGTCCTGGTGGCGCAATGGTTAAGTACTCAGTTGCCAACCGAAAGGTTGGCAGTTCAAACGCACCAGCTGTTCTGCAGGAGAAAAGACCTGGCAATTTGCTTCTATAAAGATTACAGCACAGGAAACCCTCTGGGGCAGTTCTACTCTGTCATATAGGCTCTCTGTAAGTCAGAATCAACTGGAGAGCGTACAACAACTATGTGTTAAATCCTTTGCAAAAAAATTCTCATTTAAGTGGGAAGCAACATAAATTAGTACTGTATGGCTTTCTAAATTGTGTCAAGCAGCCTACAAGTGCAGACGAAACTCTGAGGAGACACCAAGAGAGACTGGACAGAGTATCCACAAACTCTTCTAAAGAATCCACTTAAACTCCTTGTGAAACAGACATATCCTCAGGCCCCACCCCAGGCCCACTGCGTCTGAATTTCCAGGGTTGAGAGTACTGTACTGGGAAGCTGTATTTTTAACAGAAGCCTCAGGCAAAATTTCACCGGAGAAATTTTGGAAACCCTATATTAGAGGACATCTTGAAGGGTAGAAAGGAGAGGGTTCGATTCTCCACATTTGCTTGTCACAAAACAAAGCAAGGAACTAACTGTATAGGAGCCAGCAGCAGGCTCCTTGTTAGTTTTTGCAGTTCCCTACCCGGGGGCACAGTGGACTTGCACCTAGGAAATTACACCCCCGTGTGCTTTTTCCCCCACTGAAAACCAGTCAGGGAAGATT
The DNA here is from genome assembly GCA_030035585.1 of Dugong dugon. Classification (NCBI taxonomy): domain Eukaryota; kingdom Metazoa; phylum Chordata; class Mammalia; order Sirenia; family Dugongidae; genus Dugong; species Dugong dugon. The sequence continues at coordinate 91,609,609 of CM057462.1, forward strand.
GGAGTTTAGGCTGATCCACCAGCTCCTTACCTGAGTATGAGGCTTGCCTGTTTTTTTTTTTTTTTTTTAACCTCTTGGAGCTGTGTTCTCACGCACTGTGACGTCAGCAGAACCCCAAGACTGAATTATAGCTTTGCGTTCAATCAGGAATCATGTATTATTCTCTGTGTTATCCATCACTGCTTTCCCACTGCTCAGAAGACAGAGTGACAGCAATACACACAATGGGCAAGCACCTGAGGTGCTTTAAACCTATCAATAATAAGCATTGTTCTCTGAAAGATTTTGCTCTGTGGAAAAAGCAGAATGGAACAGCATTTCCAATGACCAGCAGAAGCTTTGAAATTGTTTCCTATTAAATGTGCAAATTCTGAAGCCACAGGATTCAGCCACCACCTCATTAATGTCCTAAGGATTTCGTTTTGGCTGAATCAAAAAAAAAAGTCTGTTCATATTAAACACAAATTAAATGATTGAATGTCTGCTTCTCACATTTAACTGCATAACAAACACTAAAACTCAATCTAAGGGAAATTAAGGAGCTGGTGGTGAGTGTCGTGTATGTGTTTAATGAAAATTACATTCAGAGTACTTGAAAGCATATTAAGTGAAGTTTATCAAGAACGCAGTAGGTATTTAGACACAAGCACAAATGCAAAATATATCAATACCCATGCCTGTAATTATCACTGTTGCTTTGTACATTCTAGTGCCTTTAAATAAAAATGAAACATCATACATGTTTGAGCCATTTGAAACATTAAAAACGTTTGATATATTTTATTTTTCCTTTTAAACTGGACTGAGCTATACAGTTACACATGGAGAATATGCATTTGCTGTTTTATTGATGAATGGTGGCACTAGTAATAGGCATACAGTACATCCCCTGATATTATGAGCTACAAATTTCTGAGATTAGAACGAATGTACAACATTTCTTTATCCAGCTTGATTCTCTGAGTAAATAATTAGGAAAAACCAGATCTTGACACAATGGCCTTCATAAATGCTAACATAATAATAGGACATATTTACAAATTAAATATAGCAGTGACCAACTTGGTGACTTTAAACATTTTCTAAGATTTAGCCCCCAGGGAAATGCAATGGGTTTGGCTGATCCTTGTGACATCTCCTTTTATCACTAGATCCAATGATCTATTTACTCACTCAACAGGCAAATGCTGGTCTAGCTTTTTCAAATATAGAGGTTGAGATTCCTTTCCTATTTGCCTAGCTGTGTGTCTACCGTTTCATTTTCCTTGCTGTTGTTGTTAGTTGCAATCAAGTTGACTCTGACTCGTGGTGACCTTACGAATAACAGAACGAAACATTGCCTGGTCCTCTACCACCTTCATGATCATTGATACGTCTGAGTCACAGCTATCGTGTCAATCCACCTCACTGAGGGTTTCCCTCATTTTCATTGGCCCTCTACTTTACTTACGTATCATTCTCCTTAACTATCGAGATACCTTGCCTGCTTTCATAACTGATAAATTTCTGACCGTACCCAGCCAACATGAAGCCTAAAATAATGCAGTGAAAAACTTTGCAATTTCCAAATATCTGAGTGTTCTTTGTGGAGGTGTGACACCAAGAAGCTTAACGGCATTTTTTGTTGATTTTAATCAATGTTGGGCAGAGTATGCACAAGGCTATGTGCATTCAGCACCTCTGAGGTCAGCATCTTCACTGAGGGGCACATGATGTGACACAAGGAACAAGTGGAAGCTATTTCAGGGGGTTAATCTCAGCTCTTCTACAGATGGGGGCATATCCAGCTATCAAGTGCTTGCTTCTTCTCAGGAACTATGCTGAACCCTTGATAGACATCATCTCATTTAATCCTCATTACCACTCTGTGTGATGGAAATTATTACCCTTGTTTAACAAACGAGGAAAGTGAGGCGTGGAGTGGCTATGTAACTTACTCAAGACTCAGATATAAGAGACAACAAAATAGGAAAGAGAGGAAATTATTTGGGCATGAATGGCAGAGCTGAAATTGTAACCATAGGCCTCCAAACTCACTCTGTACTATGTTGTGTTGCCTTCTTTATTAATACTTAAGCTAAGTATCTTCCTATAGCCTATACATTTTTTTATATTTATAGTTAATATTTTTTAATATATATTTTTTGAATATTTTATTGTACTTCACGTGAAGGCTTACAGAACAAACAGTTTCTCATGTAACAGTAGTACACATGCTGTTTTATGACTTTGGTTAACAACCCCACAACATTTTAACCCTCTAAATTCTCAGCTTTTTTTTTTTTTTTTTTTTTGGTGAAAATACGCATAGCCAAAGATACACCACTTCAAAACTCTACGTACACATTTAAGTGACATTGACTACGCTCTTCTAATTGTGCTGTTATTCTCACTTAAGATGAATAGCCTATACATTTTTTAAAAAATCATGGAACTGGCCATTTAACCCTTGGTAGCCTGATTTTCTAATCCTTTTTCTCAGGGAAGAATCAGAAGATTATTTTATTTACTTGTATCAGGGACCTGGGCAGTGAAATGGGTTACTTTTTGTTTAGCATCCAAGTTTCACCCCTTCTGGGTCTATGTTATCAAACACATTTTGCTTATTAAATTGTATTTGCTTGTACAAAGTATCCCACCAGAAATGCAAGTCTGCCTGAGCAGTATAGCATAGTGGTTATAAGCATAAGCTCTCAAGGCAAACTGCATGAGTTCAAACACAAATTCCCCTATTTATTAGTTATTCAACCTTGGGCAAGCTGCTTAGGTTAAGTCTCAGTTTCTTTGTAAAATGGTGTGGTGCAGTGAATTACTTAATATGGCCCTTCTAGTCATATTCTTTGTGACTCCCACACAATGATTGGGTGGGAATATGCAAATAAGGTGCTTGTGGCCCACCAAGGGGATTGGACAGCTTGTTAATAATGCAAATAAGGTGCATGGAACCCTGTGGGGGTGAGACCACACAAATAAGGTGCATGGAATCCTACCGAGGGAATTGGTCAGTTTTGTCATCCTGCTAAGCTTAAAAGAGAGCCAATCCCAGAGCAGGTGGAAACCCGACTACCACCGAGAAGAAGAGAAGGGAGCAGAGCTGGTCCTTTGGGCCTGGCATCCCTGAGCTGAGACTCTTCCAGACCCAGGAGACGGAGAGAGAGAGATGTAACACTGAAGATGGAGATCTGGCAAGAAGTAGCAGCAGAGAAATAGCAGCAACAGAGGCAGCAGAACCAGGAGACCGGCAGGAGACTGGCAGGAGACAGCATGGTGAGCTTCCTGGCCCACAGAGTGAGAAAGCTGGACACTTTTGGGCAGGAGGGCTTGCTGGCATAGTGAGGTGCCTTCAGGCACTTATCGGCAGAGGTGAAAGAGCTTTGTAACACTTGTCCAAGCAGGGCAGATGCCGAAGGGCCACAGAGAGGCATGCCTGTGGGCTCAGCTGAGAAGAGGCTGTCCTGATGGAAGAACTGTATCCTGATTGTTCCTGATCCTGAACTGTAACCTATTACTTCCCTAAAAAACCTCATAATAGTCAGTATTGTCTGTGAGTTCCATGTGGCTATTGCAACAAATTACCAACCCCAGTAGAGAAGTAGAGAGTGCCATGGGAGGAATGGGGTGTCAGAAATGGTAAAAAGGTTGGAGGGTGGAGGCATGTTTGACCTCTGCCTCATAGGAATCAGTCTGGGCTGTTGATCTTGATTCTCCTTCCCCCTTGTGAAGTTAGAGGAGGTCAGACGCCACCACCACATCATTTTTACAAATGAGAATAATGATGATGGTAGCTATCTGTGGATTAAATGAGATAATGTATAGACAGTGCCTGTCATCTAGTAAAAACCTGAGAACATTATCTACTGTTGTTCTATATAACTCAAGATTTATCTCAGGACTACACTAAGAAGGCCTACTAACTTTGGGACTCCATTCTCTCCCTCTCCAGTTAGCTGGGAAGGCAAACAAGGTCCTTAAATCCAGACACTCTCCCAGGTCATCTTCCAGGATTAGGCCAAATAATGGAATCACAATGAATGGGAAGCAGACTGGCCATCTCAGTTCTAACTTCAGCCCCCCCATTAGCTTGCTGTGTGATTTTGGGCAAGTAACTCTCCCCATTTGACCCTCAGTTTCCCCTTCTCTCAAAGATGGGGAGATCACCCTGCTGCCCGAGACTCCTGCCAATGTTAAAATGCTGTGAAATACTCAAGAGACACAAGTGAGTCCTCACTTCCAAGAGCTTATGATTTCCATGTCACACTTGAATTCCACCACCCAGCCCAAGCACCAGGAGCCCAGGCCATTCCCGAACTTTGCACTTGAACGCCCAGTGCAGCTGCTAACACTCCCAGCTGGACCCCACACCCCCTTAATCTGAAATCCTCATTAGCTCCAACTGTAGGCCATCTATTACCTCACGCCCATAATGGGAGTTAATTTCTGTTGGGATCAGATGGTCTTTCCCTTGGAAATTTTTATTCATATTTCTTTCCTGTTTTGTGATTCTCAATCGGAGTTTTCTAATAACAGATCATTTCTTTTTGTCTAACTTTAATCTGGTCCTGCTTGACAAGCCCCATCCTTTTCATTGAAGGGTAAGACCACGTAAAGAAAGGCCAATAAGCCCTTGTGCTGCTCGGCCGGCTGGGGTGATTTGTCACCCAGTGCAGTGGTGGTCACACCAATGGATTTATCTCAAGGTAAATGGAGATGCTGAGACCCAGGACCTGGAGCTTTGATTAAGGCGCCCTTTTTGTAGTGTTGATAGATGTTGCTTGTGTTTATCTATTTGAAATGCCACTAAATCTGTGAATGCAATGGAGAAAGAGAGTACTTTGCCGCTGAAAACATATTAGTGATTTATGTTTCAGTAAGAAGCACAATAAAGAGACAGAGGCTATTAAGAGCAGCTATTTTCATGAGAAATAGTTCTGCTTTAAAACATTATTAACCCCACCTTGATGAAGACTTACATGCGTGCAGAATCATGTTTGCTTACCCCTTTCATTTGGTGTGATGTGCATTTGAAGCACACATTCTCCAAATATTAATAAGTTAGTCAGCAGAATATTTACAGCAAAACTCACCTAGCCCAGGACTGTTCTGCATGTATATTCCCTTCTCTCAAGACAGGGACACATAATAAACTTATCTAGGAAGCTTTGGAGTTTGTATGGACTTCATATTGCTCAAAGCACTCTCAAATCCAAGTCACCATCATTTGCTGTATCCCTCCCCCTCTCCTGCATTGTAGTAGAAATAACCAGTCGGGTGACACATAAAGATTATAATGCATGGATATAACTTATAACATGAATCAATGTCATCAAGACGCACCCATTTAGATGAATAGGGTCAGATGAGAGCGCTGTATCACCCTGACTTGTGTGACAGTTACAAATGCATCACCTCGTATGCATAATAGGAGTGTACAAACCAGAAGAGATTTGTAAACTTGGTTCATTTCAAGCAGAACTGACCCGCAGGAATGGAAACCAGAGAAAAGGCAACTGGGCTGGAGCTGTAGGGAAATAAGTGATTCTGTGCTTCGCTGTTTCTGCAAAACCCTAAGGAGGATTTCGTGTCCTCCAGCTCCACTGCGGAACTGGGAACAGCCCAAGTGGGCTGCAGCTCGCTGGCTATTTATTTAGCACGTTCACTTTTAAAAGGTTACAGTGCTTGGAGTACCGGGAGTAGGGATGGGGGAAAATAATAACGGGTGTAGGGGCACAAGCTGCGTGGCGGCGGGTTGAGGTGTGGAATTTTTACCAAGTCTGCGGGGTGTGGAATAGAACAGGCGAATTGGCCTGTCAGAGTTAACAGTGTTCACAGAGTGCAATTAAGTATTTGGAAGGTTCTGTGCTGTGTGCTCTGATTTATTGATACGTTCCGGGGATTTTTCTTCAGTCTAGCGAACAACGTGGGGGCGGGGGTAGCCGGGGTGCGGGCCGGGCAGTGCGCGCCCCTGGAGCGGGCAGCGAGGGCGCACGTCCCGGGCTGCGGGCGAGCGGGGTCTAGGCCTTGGCACCGCTGCGCGCTGGGTGTCCAAGCCGCGCTTAGCCGAGGCCACACCTGCACCTCATTTGCTTCCGAGCAGCGCCATGACCCGCCTGCTAATGGGGCGACTTCCCTTTCATCCTCGGGATTATGACAAGTTATTAATTGCCACCATTAGCCACAGCAGCCTGCCCGAGATCTCTGCTGCTCTCTGGAGGTGAGAAACTCGGCGCATCTGAATGCGGAGGGAAGAAGAGCCGAGCAGCGCGGGGCAAACGGAGCAACAATCTCCCCAAAAGGGATTGTGAGATGGTGAATAATTTATTAGAAAACATTTTTCTTTGTCCTTCCCACAGACCCACAAATCCTCCCCAAGCGCTCTTTACCAGCCTTTCAGATAATGTACTTACACATCTCAGAGCTTGCTAAATAGACTGAAGAGGCCATTGGGTTCACCCTGCACACTGCGGCTGCCAGACCAAACGCGCGCTGCCTCTGCCAAGGGCCTGCTGATGGAGGCGAGGTAATTAGAGCGCGTTTGCACAGGCAGATTGGAAAAGCCGGTGTGATGGCTGCCCCGCCTCCTTTTCGGATTCCTGCGTCCCCGTATCCAGCACCTATACCGCACTCATGGTTTATATCCGCACGTAACACCACAATTTCCTGCGACCGCACCAGTATTTATTGAGCTTCTACCGTGATAGACAGTTGCTCTTTTCCCTGAGTCTTCTGGACAAAGGCAAACACTGTCTCCACAGCCATACCTGCATTCATTTGACAAACATGGAATTCTGAGCCTACTCTGTGACAGGCACTAGGGATGCAAAGAAGAAAGACCCAGGCCTTCCCCTCAAGGAACTCATAAGTTAAATACATTCATGTAGACAAGTAATCCGAACAAACCAATTTTAGAAGAAAGACAACCAGAATGCTCCTTAGAAGCAAAGCTGGCGAGACCTCTGCTTGCTTACTTTGGACATAGGGTTCAGCCCACAGGAATGACCAATTGCTAAAAAAGGACATCATGTTTGGTAAAGTGGAGGGTCAGCGAAAATTAAGGAAACCCTCAGTAGATGGACTGATAGAATTGCCACAACAATGGACTTAAATATACCAATGATCATGAAGATGGCACAGGACCGGCAACATTTCCTTTCATTATACATAAGGTCGCCAGGAGTGGAGCCAACTCCACAGTAACTAGTAACTAACAACAACAGACAAGTAATTACAGTATAGAACAGGAGAGACGTGGAGCCTGGGTGCTGTTGTATCACAATGAGAAAGCGGTTCCTTCAGGAATCAGGGGCAGCTTTATGGAGGGGGACACTGGAACTGGATTTTATAGAAGCAGTAAAATTCATCCCTCCCTCTGCCCTCCTTAACAGCAGAGACTGAGAGTGTACATTTTGCCAACATTTTACTAACCCTTTCACAAAGAAGGCATTAGCCAAAGATGGTATTCTCAGTATAACCCAAATTCCAAGCTTTGTATATTTCCTCCACTTAGGGAAATTTCCAAATCAGAAATTCCTTTAGGCTCTCAGTCAGTGCAGACTGGCCCATCTATGTGGACAGTCCAGAGATTGGATACAGAGTGCTTTTCTGCAGTGGCTAAAGAGGCTTCTGCCTTGGAGGCCGAGGAGGTAGAGAGACATGGTCAGAGACAGCAAGCCTTTGTGGGCACACAAGTAGAGATCACACAGGCAACCCAGAGGGGCTCAGGGCACAGAAATTAGAACTCCTCCAGGGGCATGGTGTGGTGGTGAAGGCATTTCTCTGCACTGCAGCCAGGGTCACCTACCCAGAGTTTTGAGTATCACACCGTCGGTCCCCTGCTCAAAAGCCTTCAGTGGCTCCCATTGCCTTCAGGACAAATACAAGGATGTTCTTGACTGAGCATCTGCCTACATCTCTGGCCTTGTTTATTCTTCTCTTCCCTCCCCTACCCCCAACACACGTGGCTATTCGTGTACATTTGCAAACGTGTATACCACACGTGCTGTGTGTACATGCACTCCAGCCACACTGAACCATTAGGGTGAACCATCAGAAATTGCCATTTTTGTAGGTCAAAAAGAGTTGAATATCAGCGATTTCATATGAATCAACTAAAAATAACACAGTTGTCATCTTTACGTCTTCATTCCTGCCCTTCCCTCTACCCAGAACACCTTTCCTCTGCCTCTTTTTTTTTGCCTGTAGAACTCTTACTCATTCTTCAAGACTTCAAGTTTATTCAGACTCTCCTACTTAGAGAAGCCCTCTTTAACATATTCCCCTCCTTCTTCCTTCCCCTGGCCTAGATTTGATGACACTCTTCTGCATTCCCATTGTACCCCCTCCCACCCTCTTCATAGCACTGGTAATACTTTATTGTAATGGTCTCTTTATCTCTGACCCTCACTAGTCTGAGCACCTCTTAAAGGCAGAGACCAGGTCTTATTTGACTGTTATTCCTGGCATCTAGCACCATGTCTGGCATACTGTAGGTTTTCAATAAAAGTCTGATGAATGAATAAATGAGTGAGAAGATGGATGGATAAAGTAACTGGGGAAGAGGGAATGAGCCACATGGACGAGAGCTGGTGCCAAGGGATGGGGGAAGATTTACACGGTGGCCAAGAAAGAAGGAGTTTTCAATTTATTAGGAGGAGCTTAGGCAAGATGTGGGAGGTACTGTAGGGATGTTGTTGGATGCCAGGCTATGGTGACCAAAGAGGCTCTCAGTTTCTGCTGTTTTTAAAAACAAGTATTTTTTTCTAGAATATATTTCTCTGGCAAACAGAAGCTCTTCAACAGTTATTGAATGAATAAGTGAATAAAGAAATGGTTATGTGATACCAATTTCATCGAAAGGTAGAGCAATTAATTAATAAGGATAGTTTTTGTTTGTTTTTTTAGCTGAGTACTTACTCTCCGTTTACATTATCTTATTTAATTCGGAAGATCAAAGAAGAATTGATGCCTTTGAATTATGGTGCTGGCAAAGAATATTGAGTACGCCATAGACTGCCAGAAGAATGAACAAATCTGTCTTGGAAGAAGTATAGCCAGAATGCTCCTTAGAAGCGAGGATGGCAAGACTTTGTCTTATGTAGTTTGGACATTGTTATCAGGAGGGACCAGTCCCTGGAGAAGGACATCATGCTTGGTAGAGGGTCAGCAAAAGAGAAGAAGACCCTCATTGAGATGGCTTAACACAGTGGCTGCAACAATAGGCTCAAACATAGCAAAGACTATGAGGATGGTGCAGGGCCAGGCAGTGTTTCATTCTGTTGTACATGGGGTCGCTGTGAGTCAGAACTGACTTGACGACACCTAACGACAGTAACATTTAATTCCTACGACAGCTGTGACGTAGTCATCGTTATGGTCTCCACTATTCAAATGATGAAACTGAGGCTCAGAGAGTTGAAGTGTCTTACGCAGAATCATACAGCTAATAACAGATAGATTCAAACCCAGATCTCTCTCACCCCAAAACTGTGCTAAAGCTAACGATGCTACACTAGGCTGAGATATTGTGGGCTCTGCATTCTCAGAGATCTCCATTCCCAGAGATCATCATGTCTGCAAAGATTTTGGAATAAGTTTGGAATCAGGGCCAAGCATAGGTGACATGAGTATCTTCCAAGTCGAGGCTTCTATGACACAATACTCTTCTTCTTCTTCTAAGTCCTAGAATCTCTTAAAATGATGCTCTGAGACATGCCTTTCTAGGGTCTTGGTGGATTAATTAATTCATGCAACAAATCTTATGAAGTGCTTTCTGTCTGCCATGTCTTATGCTGGACTCTGGGGAGCCAGTGGTAAATGGGGGTATTCCTGCCATCATGGAGGATTACTCAGATTCTGAAGTGACCACCGCAAGCCTGCAGTTGCCAGACAGGCATCTTACCTGAGAATGAATCAAGCAAAGATGAGACAAGACCGACTGCCTTCATTTTATGAGTTTGAATGTGTCTTTTGACAAGTATGATGGGTGTTCTGATCCTCCTGCAGTTACTGACAGCCCCAATCTATGGGTAAACGTCACACAAAATATAAGGGTTAACACACACACACACACACACACACACACACACACACACACATGCACAGTAGAAGACTAACATGTCAAAAAGATTAACATGCCAATAATCTAAAAGATTCATTAATCATTTGTTTATTTGACCAATACATTTTGAGCACCTACCATGTGTCAGGCACTGTAGCTGGTGCCAGGCACCTCACACCTATCATTCCCTGCTCTGTAGGGAGTCACAGGCCAATGTGGGAGATGTCTAGTGTATAAAAATTATAATTATGTGTGATCAGTACACTAACCAAGGGAAGAACCAAGTGTTCCAGAAGAAGAGAAGAGGAAGCAATTAGTTCAGACTTGAGAGGGTACAGGAGAACGTTGTTAGATCAGAAAGGGTTTCCTCAAGGCAGCAATGTGCTAACTGGGTGTTGAAGGATAAGTGGGCCTCACAACTGGAGAAAGAGTACAAGAAAGCGCTTCACCAATGAGGGAGAGAAAGAAGAAAAAAAGTAGCATGTGCTCGGGGCTGTACACTAAAGGAAGAGGATTGGTTAGTTGGAATCATTCATTCATCCATTCATTCACTCAGCCAACAAGAAGCCAACATGCTTCTTGCACTGCTCCAGGCACTAAGTAATCTAAGATAAATAAGTCCACCCCCTGCCCTCAAAAGCTCATGGCTATGTGACAGAGAGTGACAAGTAGACAAATAATGGCCAAAGTAAACGTTTTGGTGGGTTAGGTGATCACCCGCTTGAAATAATCATGATTTATTTCATTGAGTCAACAATTATTCTGTCTGTTATTAGTTATATACACGTGAGTACTATTGAAGGATTTCGCATGGGGGCCATTAGTGCTATTTACCAATATTTCCATTTCTCTTCATTCTAAGGAAATTCTCCACTCCCTTGAAGTTAGCTGGGGCCATTTCATTTGCTTTAAAAAAAATGAGTTGTAACCCCTGAGACTACAGCCCCCAGACACCTGCTAACTCAGAACTGAAGCCACTCCCAAAGCCCACCTTTCAGCCAAAGACTAGACAGGACTACAAAACGAACAATAACACACGTGAGGAACATGCTTCTTAGTTCAATCAAGTAGATGAGACCAAATGGCAACACTTGCCCAAAATCAAAGATGAGAAGGCAGGAAAGGACAGGAAAACTGGATGAATGGACATGGAGAACCCAGGGTGGAAAGGGAAAGGGGAAAGTGCTGAGACATTGCGGGCATTGCAACTAATGTCACAAAACAATTTATGTATAAAATTTTTGAATGAAACACTGATTTAAAAAAAAAATGAGCTGTGAGCAAAAGTGACAGATATCACTTGCAGGCAAGAACCTTTAGGAACCAGTGAGCGATTGCCAAGTTCCCTTCTCCTACACAGTACGCAAGAGGGAGGCTCTGTCAGCCTGCATCTCTGAGTAAGACAATCAGGAGCAGAAGACCATCGTTGAGCCTCCAACCCACCTTCTGCTTGAGGTAGAATGAGTAAGAAATGAAACTTTATAATTTTAAGCCACTGAGGTTTGGGGTTTATTTTTACTGCAGCACAATCTAGCCTAACATGACTAATATAAGGACGAACAAAAGGTTACTCACATTCTCACCCTGGTAGACATTTCAGGATATTTGCAGCCCCAAGAATGACCAACTTGCAAGGGGATCAAGAGACTGGACTACCAATTTCTGCTCTGTCTGGGTGTCATATTATCTATCAGCAGGTTACAAAATACATTAAAGGATTTGCTCACAAGCAATAAACAGGATTTTACTTGCTCATCTACCTTTTTGGTATTGTTTCTTCATTCAGGGCTTTGAACCAGTTCGAACCAGTTCAGTCATGGATGATGAAGCTAAATTGGAACAGATCTGAATTTTTTTGTTGTTGTTGTTGAATTGTGCTTTAGGTGAAAGTTTACAGCTCAAGTTAATTTCTCATACAAAAATTTATACACATATTGTTTTGTGACATTAGTTGTGATCCCCACAACGTGACAGCACACTCTGCCTTTCCACCCCAGGTTCCCTGTGTCCATTCACCCAGTTCCTGTCCCTTCTTGCCTTCTCATCCTGCCTCCAGATGTAATTATACTTTAGATGAAGTTTTACAGAGCTAATTAGATTCTCATTAAACAATTAATACACATATTGTTTTGTAACATTGGTTGCCATCCCCATGACATGTCAACACTCTCCCCTTCTCAACCTTGGGTTCCTCATTACCAGCTTTCCTGTCTCTTTCTGCTTCCTCATCCTTGCCACTAAGTTGGTGTGCCCATTTAGTCTTGTTTTGTTTTATGGGCCTTTGGCTGAAGGGTGAACCTCAGGAGTGACTTCATTACTGAGTTAAGAGGGTATCCGGGGGTCCTACTCTCAGGGTTTCTCCAGTCTGTTAGACCAGTAAGTCTGGTCTTTTTCTATGAGTTAGGATTTTATTCTACATTTTCTCCAGCTCTGTCTGGGACCCTCTATTGTGATCCCTGTCAGAGCAGTTGGTGGTGGTAGCCAGGCACCATCTATTTGTACTGGACTCAGATCTGGTGGAGGCTGTGGTAGTTGTGGTCCATTAGTCCTTTGGTACTAATCTTTCCCTTGTGTCTTCGGTTTTCTTCATTCTCCCTTCCTCCAGATGGAGTGGGACCAGTGGAGTATCTTAAATGGCCACTCAGAAGCTTTTAAGACCCCAGATGCTATTCACCAAAGTAGGATGTAGAACATTTTCCTTATCAACTATGTTATGCCAATTGAGCTAGATGGCCCCTGAGAACATGGTCCCCACAACCCTCAGCCCAATAATTTGGTCCCTTAGTGAGTTTGGATATGTCTATGAAGCTTCCATGACCTTGCCTTGGTCTAGTTGTTCTGACTTCCCCAATATTGTGTACTACATTACCCTTCACCAAAGTTACCACTTATCAATTGTCCAGTTAGTGTTTTCCCCTCCCCACCCCTCCCTTCCCTAGTAACCATCAAAGATTGTTTCTTTCTGTGTTTAATCCTTTTCATGAGTTTTTATAATAGTGGGAACAGACCTGAATTCTCAAAATGTGGGTGAAACAGAATGATAACTGGAATGGGAAAAATTACAGGTCAAAGCCTTGGAATGGGAGACTCAGAAAAGGCATCTTGAGCCCTTTCAGGAGCCTAATGTGGAAGATTGGATTATTGGTAGGACTATAGAGAGCAACACATATTCAAAGTGGAGTGGTCTGCCACCATCTTTGAGCGGGCAACGCTGTTTCCTACTCTTACAGTCAAGAGATTTGGTTGCTATGCTTGTGCACGCTGCCCTTGTTTTTGAAGACGGAGATTAAGTTGCTAGCAGGGCTTTGACCCATAATTTTTCCCATTCTGGTTATCGTTCCAGTTCACCCATGTTTTAAAAATTCAGGTTTGTACGAGTTTTGCTCCGTTGGCCATGACTGAATCAAGCAGAACCAGTTGGAGGCCCTGTTACATTTCCCATACAAAATCTTTTAGCAAAGGGGCCTCTGTTTGCAGCTATGTCCTTTGGAGATTCAAGTTGCAAGAGGCTATGACTTTCTAATCTTCCATAAGATTTTACCTTCTTGTGACCTGTTTGTGGGCCCGAGAGCAGGGGGTTCTGGAATAGAGTGCCTAATATTAAATCCTGGCTCTACAACTTACTAGCCATGTGGCTTTAGACAAGTTACTTAATATCTTTAAAGCCTCAGTTTCTTCATCTGTAAAATGGGAATAATAATAGTACCTACCTCTTGGGGGATGTTTTGTGGACTAAGTGAGATAAAGAGTTATTATTGGTGTTATTATTATTTCACCATCAGGATAGGCTTGAAACCAAACGTCAAAAGTCCTTATCACATTCTATTCTTAGAGAGTTTACTTAAGAATCAGCTGGGAGGCAAGGGGTTTAGAGTAAATGATCTTCTAGATCATGCTTTAGGTTTGTGATCCTGCAGGAGCACAGAGATTCTTAAATGAGATCAAAACATTTCCTCAGAAAGGTTCTACTCTGATAGGAGTCCAGCCAAGTAGGACCCAGGTGAGAACAGGTATGGCTTCAGGGTGTGCTGCTTTCAAGAGTTCTGGGAACCAGCCTTCTTGTATGGCTTCTCTTTGGGATATTTAGCAACTCACTCTTTGGAGAAAGATTATCTCCTTTTTGAAAGTAATCTGACCACCTGTTAAAACTGGACTTGTGGAGGAGTCAAGAGGCTAACCCTTGGCAGTTTGGCCAGACTCTCATTTGGGTAATTACACTGGCAGTGGCTGCTTTACTCAACACCGGCTTGGCTTCTAGTCCCAACCCTCATCTGAGGCTCTGATGATGCGACAGAAAGAGTTTCTGGAAGCTGCCCAAGACAGCTGAAGAAGTAGGAAGTGACTGACATAGAAGCTCTTTGATGACCACTTAGGCTTATGGAAAAAATTTTCTATTGGAGGGAAAGTAGCAACTAAGAAAAGGAAAAAAAATTAAAGAATATTAAATATTCTGCCCTAATTCCCTCTGTTCATAGTATGGAATCTTCTTTAACATAGGGTTTTTGTTTTGTTTGGCGTAATTTATTTGATAAACTTCTCTTGGGTATTTACTAGTTGTCATGGTTTGAATTATGTCCCCCCAAAAATGTGTGTATCAATTTGGCTGGGCCATGACTCCCAGAATTGTGTGGTTGGCCTCCATTTTGTGATTATAATTTTACGTTAAAGAGGATTAGGATGGGATTGTAACACCACCCTTAATCAGGTCTCATCCCTGATTCAATGTAGAGGGAGTTTCCCTAGGGTGTGGCCTGCACCACCTTTTACCTTACAAGAGATAAAAGGAAAGGGAAGCAAGCGGAGAATTGGGGACCTCATACCACCAAGAAAGCAGTGCCAGGAGCAGAGCGTGTCCTTTGGACCTGGGGTCCCTGCGTGGAGAAGCTCCTATTCCGGGGCAACACTGATGAGAAGGCCGACAGAGAGAAAAAGTCTTCCCCTGGAGCTGACGCCCTGAATTTGGACTTTTAGCCTACTTTACTCTGAAGAAATAAATTTCTTTTTGTTAAAGCCATCTGCTTGTGGTATTTCTGTTAGAGCAGCACTAGATGACTAAGACACTAGTTAATACAATGATTCATAAGTCCTAGCCTTTCTCTGTGAGGAGCTCTTATCATTCATTTGTGCATGCATGCATGCAATACCTTTGCTGCTGCCCATTTGATGCCTGGCATGTGCAGTAGTGGGTATATACTAGTGAACGAAACAGAAAGCTCTCTGCCCTCCTGGAACTCAGAGTCTAGTGGCAGATCTTGAAAAAGTAAGTATGGACAAGTAGACAATAACAACATTGTTTTTACATTGGCAAAGAAAACTGTACAAAGGGCTTTCAGAGTACAGATGTCCGTGTGTGCCCACAGACTGACTATAGGCCTGGACTGAGTGAGGGGAGACGTGTGTGTACAGGAATCCAGATGCACAGGAATGACATACACCACACATACATCATAGAAGTGTTTTCTTAGAATGCAAACCATCAGCGAGTCTAAAAGCCTGACAATGAAAATTTTGTTTTATAGCATCTCAGTAAATGTATAGATACACAAGAGTCATTTTAGAGATTACTTATTCTAATGGACTCAAATATTAAACTATTTTATAGTATGATACTCATCACTGAAGTGATCAATGAACATGTCTGCATTGTGCCCCTAAAGCTTTGCCTCCTCCTGGAAGCTCTCTGTGACTGCACCACAGCATCCACCTCTACCCCCCGTGAGTCTCCTGAGACTCTTCTCTATAGTCTACAATTCCCTATGCATGCCTTTATTATAGCATTTCTCACACTTCTATAATCACTGATTTGCTTTGTCTTTTTCATCCCCTAGCCTGTGAACGTCTTGAAGGCAGGGATTGTCTTCATTGTCTCCACACGCCCAGGGCCTGGCTGTCTTAGCTTGGATTTCCCAGAAACAGGCCTTAAGTCAAGTGCAAGAAATTTATTTGGGAGATGATTCCAGGACACATCAGTAGGGAAGTGAGGAGGGAAAACAGGGAAGGGAAGGAAGCTAATAAAAAGTGTACTATCAAGCAAGTTAGAAATCTTTCTGGAGAACTGTGGGAGAGGGTATAGAACATGCCCCAGAGTTTCCCACTGAGGGGTGAGAAGGCTAGTGTGTGTATCTACCAGCTACCCATCTTTTATTATTGCCCTCTCAGGGGCACTAACTCTCCAGCGTTTCTGGCTTGCTCTCCTTACAAGCTAAGTGCTCTCCTGTCAACTGGAACAGCCTCAGTTGCTTACACTGAGCAACCTTCAAAATGTAAAGGCAAGTGCCAAGAGACATGAGTGGGGCACCAACAGCGTCTGAGGGACTAGCTCAGAGCCGGGCAGTAGCCTACTGCAGCTCAGTAGGCTTCGGTGGCTCCACAACAAAAGAGCCAAGCAGCACACACTGTTAAGGAATATAATTTAGTATGGGCTCCGTGTGCACACCTCATGCTACTCCATGGCATCAAGGGAGCGAGCGGTGAAGGACTGGGTCTGGAGGTACCTGAGTACATTTGTAGGGGGTGTTTGTTTCTGCAGCAGTCATGACCAGAATTACTGTGAAGACCAGAGTGTTATTTTAACCCTTCGTCTTTCCTTTGACTAGTTCACATGTAACCAGATCTCCTGCTAGTGGAGGGGCTGCATCTGTGTTGTCTCACCTGTAGGTGTTGGGGACTGAATTATCAGCATTTGCTAATACGTTGTTACTTTGTGAAAGGATATGAATTATAGCAGATGCTACATGTGAACGATACTCAGTAGCAGTGCATCCAACACTCACAGTCACATGAGGCCTCTAGATTTGACCTTCCAGAGAGAGGAAAACCAGCCTCTTTGCACTTCCCTTGTGTTTCTGGAAGTTCCTTCTGATTGCCCTTCCGGTTTAAAAGTGGCAGAGGTTATATTAGTCCAAGACTTCAACTAATTGGAGCTTCTTAAGGGAGAGTTTACATGAAGAGCCCCAGTCAGAGACTTGCAAGGATATCTCCTAGACCAATAAACAATTATTTAATACCCTTTATACATTCAGGAAATATGACCCCACGGAAATGACACAATAGTTCCCACGTGTTCCAAAGCATTCATTTCCGCGACTATCCTTGGAACAGTATAGTGTAGTGGATATGAGTACAGGCTCTGCCATCAGACTGCCTAGGTTCTGTACCTCCGTTTCCCTCTCTGTAAAATGGGCAAGATAATAATTCCTATCTCACCGGGTTGCAATGAAGATTGCTCGTTGCCCTGTGGTGGATTCCAACTCAGAGTAGAACTGCCCCACAGGGTTTCCAAGGCTGTAAATCTTTACAGAAGCAGACTTTCACATCCTTCTCCCACAGAGCAGCTGGTGGGTTCAAACCACAGACCTTTCAGTTAGCTGCTGTGTGCTTAACCACTGCACCACCAGGGCTCCTGCAATGAGGATTAAATGAGGGTTAAATGAGTGAATACACATACAGCTCTTAGAACAATGCTCAGCTCTTCAAAGAGTTCCCAGTACTACACAAGATATTGAGTGACCAACGAATGATTGATGGGTTGATTGATTCATTCATTCAGCAAATATTTACTGAGCACAAACTCTGTGCCAGTCACTGTGCTGGGTGTGGGAATACGCCCATGAATAAAATAAACCTGTACAGAGTGTACATTACACCTAGGGAACCCAGATTGCTGGGATGGATGAGGAGCCCACAGGAGGAACACCTGCCTGGGTGGGGGTCAGGGAAGGCTTCCTGGAAATGAAGACTATGCTAAGACCTCAAGCACTGGTCTAGCCAGACAAAGAATGTTCCAGGAGGGGGATCAGCATGTGCCAAGTTCTGGAAGTGAGAGATGACAAAACAGAGACTGAGAGTGAGTGGTTCACTTTGGCTGCTATATGGAGAGACACGAAAGGGTGAGAGGGAGCCTGGAGAGGAAGACAAGGAGCCAGACCATGAAGGGCCTATTACCCTGTTAAAGTGCTGCTTTCTACCCTCGGAACAATGGGGTGGGAGGGAGGGAACACACTGTGTGTACTTCTTTACCACTCTTTTGACCCTTCTTCCGCATGGCCTTACATTGTAACCTTTTCTGGTACACGCGTTTTTCCCCAATTGCACTGTAAGTTTCTTGGGTCTTATTATATTTCTTTGAATCCTTTATAGGCTTCTCTTTCTACTTAAGCTCCCAACCCACCTTCTGCCTGAAACGAAGTCATCTCTTTGCTCCTCCCTTGCATAATCTGAATTCCATTGTTTATCTCTTTGGTCCAAGAAGCAGGTCTCCATGGCCTGCTAGGACCCGAACACCCGACCTTGCTCTCGTCAGACCTTCCGGCCGCCAGAGACTGGACTCCTGCCTCTACTTCCTGCCCTGAGGTTACAATCAAAGCTTCCAAAACTCTTCGCCTGGGATCAAACCAAATCAAACCAGTTGCTGTCTAGTGGATTCTGATTTATGGTGGCCCCATGTATTGCAGAACAGAACTGCACACCATAGGGTTTTCAATGCTGCGAACTTTCAGAAGCAGATTGCCAGGCCTTTCTTCCAAGGCACCTCTGGGTGGATTCGAACTGCCAACTTTTAGTTAGTAGTTGAGCACATAACCGTTTTCACCACTCAGGGACTCCTTCACCTGGGACAGCTGCTCCTAAATTTCCTGTCATTCCCTACCCAGTACAAGAAGTTTTTCACTCACCAGACCCTCCCCTCCTCCATCTCAATGAGAATGGCTTATTTAGACCAACTGTTGTCTTTTTTTTAGCACTTTAGATACAGTGCGGTAGAACAGCAATGGCTTTGGAGTCACCCAGACCTGAATCTGAATCCGAATCCTTCTAGCTGCAAGGCCTTAAGTAAGTTACCTAATCTTTCTGGGCTTCATTTCTCTCATCTGTAAAATGGGACTAATAACACTTACCTGCAGAGTTGTTGTTGTGAGGATTAAAAGGTTGTTTTTGTTGTTGTCGAGTCGATTCCAACTCATGGTGACCCCATGTGTGCAGAGGAGAACTGCTCTATAGGGTTTTCAAGTCTGTGACCTTTCAGAAGCAGATCATAAGAGCTGTCTTCCAACGCTCTTCTGAGTAGGTTTGAACCACCAACCTTTCAGCTAGTGCCCGTCGCCATCGAGTCAATTCCAACACATAGAAACCCTACAGGACACAGTAGAACTGCCCCACAGGATTTCCAAGGAATGGCTGATGGATTCAAACTGCTGACCTTTTGGTTAGCAGCCGAGTTCTTAACCACTGTGCCACCAGGGCTCCTTTAGTTGGGGACTTAACCGTTTGCACCACCCAGGGACTCCATGAGGATTAAATAATAAGTTATATATTATAACCAAGATGTTCATTAAATGTTGGTACCTCTGTCTTAACGTCTATACTTTCTTTTGTGGCAACTGATTCAGTTCCCAGAAACCTTGTGAAATAGTCAATTAAGGTCAACATAAAATAATTTCTTAGCACAAAGATCTCCCTTTTCAAGATCCACCCTACATGTAGGTCATTCTCATTAGAAGCTGTAAGACATTTTTCGAATTTACGGTGGATGATAATCCCAGGCCTGGGAGACCTATCAGCAGTGATCACTAAAAGAGAGCAAGCGATTCTGAAGTTGTTGTTTTTCTCTAGAGCAACATGTGTACAGCATCCAGAACAATTAGATCCTGATTGCCAGGCCAAATTTCCATCAAGACATTGATGAGTTATAAATCCCTGGAGATTTGCTCAAGTCACTGACGGAAACAGCAGCAGCAGCATCCAAGCCCTTTGACAGAATCATGGCCTTATAATTAGTCTGAGCCCATACGTTATCATGGGCCTGGTATGTGCATATGAGAGAAAGAGAGTGAGGGACAAGAAACAAATTAAAAAGCAGAAACTGAGAAAGGAAGAGAGAGTAAAACCACTTAACACTCATGAATATAATTACAGGATCTTCTTAACTACCGAAGTTTGGGAAACCCAACTGACTGCAGGGAGACTTAATGAGAGTAGGTTCGGGCAGCAGGGCCACCTTAGGGAGAACTGTGAAGGGCACCACGCCTGTCTTTCTGCCCCCTTTCCAACTCTGCCTTTGTTTCAGTGTTCTCACTGCCTGGGTACTTAAGAGCGAGGATGAGAAGGAAGGCATGAAGGAAGGAAAGGAGGGAAGGGAGGCGGGCGGGAAGAGAGGAGGACTAACAATTCATGGAGCATCAGCTACCGTATGGGCCAGGTGCCATGCCAGCTGCTTCCATTCATTAGCATGAGTGTCAGGAACACGTGCTTTGGCAGCAGACAGCTCTGGTTCAGTCGGCCCCAGCCTTAGCTGTGAGATCTTGGGCCAGCGGCCTCAGTTTCTTTATATGTAAAATCACGTCCAAGTCAATTGGAGCAGGAGATAAGAAAACATATACAAATGAAATGCTGGGTGGCCTTCTATTATTATTTCATTTCTCTCCATAGCAGGGTGAAGTGGGGCTATTATCCCCATTGTGTGGGTGAAGACACCACAGTAGGGGAGATTAAAAGGAGTGTGAGCTCCATGAAGGTGAGGATATTCCTGTTCTGGTCACTGCCACATGAACACATGCAGCTTCGCCCATAGAAGACTTCACTAAATATCTGTGGTTGAGGAGGAAATTTGAATTCCACCCATCTGGATCCAAGGCCAGTGTCCTCTCCAGTGCCATGTCCCCAAAAATCCTCTGTTTCTGTGGGCAAAATGTGGAGTAGGTGGTTAAAAGCACAGACTCTATAGTGAAATAGCCAGGGTTCAAGCACCAAGTTATGTAACAACTTTGTGAATCAACTATTTAGATAGTTCTTGTACTCACTCTGGTGGCACAGTGCTTAAGTGCTCAGATGCTAACTGAAAGGTTGTGGTTCCAACCTATCAGTCTCTCCACAGGAGAAAGATGTGGCAGTCTGCTTCTGTAAAGATTTCAGCCTTGGAACCCCTATGCGGCACTTCTACTCTGTCCTAATAGAGTCGCTATGAGTCGGAAGAGACTAGATGGCAATGGGTTTGGTTTTTTCCGGGTACAGTCCCTTAGTCTTTTTGGATATTCCAGAACATTTCAAGGGGAAGGGTTGTTTTGAGGCCAGAACCTTAAAGGAGAGTGGCATCCTTAAGGCCAGTATGCAGATGACAGAAAAGAGAAACTCGGGGACAGAGGCAGAATGGTGTGTCAGGAGTTTGTTTTATTAGATTGGCAAAGAAAGAAGAGATTTGGGGCGGGAACTAATAATTGTTGAGCAACTATTATATACTCATGTGCTTGGTGATTTAAATGTAGTGTCTCGTTTAAACCTCATAAAAACCATGTAAGAAAGCTTCCCATTTTACAGATAAGGAAACTGAGGGTCAGAAAGGTTAGCCACCTTGGCCAATTTAACCCATCTTGTTAAGTGGCAAAACAAGATGGCAAACAGGTTGGTTTGGCTCAAAGCCTATCCTCTTTCTACAAGTACAGTCTGCTTCTCTTTAAGGTAAAAGAAAATAAAAACAGATTTCTAAGTCTTTTAAGTTTACCAAAAAGTTTAATCTTCTATTGGGTGTCCACTGGGAATTAATTTTCTTTATTTGGAAAGAACTCCGCATCCGTGTTTTGCTCTCTCTTCACCTGCTCTCTTTTTAATACTACATACCGATCAATGCAATGTGGTGTCTGCAGGTCCCTGGGGTTTTATTTTATGGTCAGGCCACAAATTTGTGACTACTTTTAAAAAAATTTTTTCCCATACAAAAATTTATACGTACATTGTTATGTGACCCTAATTGCTCTCCCCATACTGTGACAGCACACGCCTCCTTTCCAGCCCTGATTCCCCATGTCCATTCAACCAGCTCCTAACGCTTTCTGCCTTCCCATCTCACCTCTGGACAGAAGTTGCCCATTTAGTCTCGTGTCTACTTCAGCCAAGAGGCACACTCCTCACGAGTATCACTTTATGTCCCACAGTCCAGTCCAATCCCTGTCTGAAGAGTTGTCCTCAGAAATTGTTTCAGTTCTGGGCTGATAGAGAATCCAGGGGCCATGCTTTCCAGGGTACCTCCAGTCTCAGTCAGACCATTAAGTCTTCTTATTAGAGTTTGAGTTCTGCACCCCACCTTTCTCCTGCTCCATCAGGGACTCTCTGTTGTGTTCCCTGTCAGGCTGGTCATTGGTGGTAGCCAGGCACCATCTAGTTCTTCTGGTCTCAGGCTGATGAAGTCTCTGGTTTATGTGGCCCTTTCCGTCTCTTGGGCTAATAGTTTCCTTGTGTCTTTGGTGTTCTTCGTTCTCCTTTACTCCAGGTGGTTGGGAGTAAATTAGTGCATCTTAGATGTCCGCTTGCAAGCTTTTAAGACCCCAGATGCCACTCACCAAAGTAGGATGCAGAACATTTTCTTAATCAGCTTTATTATGTCAATTGACCTAGATGTCCCCTGAAAAGCATGGTCCCCAGACCCCTACCCCTGCTACTCTGTCCCTCAAAGTGTTTGATTATATTCAGGAAACTTCTTAGCTTTGGTTTTGTGTGGCTAATTTTAAAAACAATGATTTGTGCTCAACACGAGATTTTGTAACAGATAGATAAATAAGCATTTTTTTCTATTTTAAAATATAACATTGATGCCATTTCTTATAATACAAGAGAGAAATAGGTAAGAAGTCAGAGTGCTGGTTTAAGATTGAACGCTGTAAAGTTTACAGGCAATCTATAATGAAGCTGAATCTAACAGCTGTGAAACAAAAAATAGCACAAACACTTTACAGAGGTTTTCCGGGCAACTCCAGAATTCAAGTGTTCAAGTTCAGCCCATGTAATAAAAGGAAGTTTATGATGGTTTTCCAATACAGGTAGAAGATGGAGAAAGGAACACTCATATTAGTGAGCATCCTGAAACCAAAAGCCTCACGAGGAAAGTTTATTAGGTGTGAAAAGTTGGATGTAAAGGGAAAGGATACTAAGCCATAAGGGGAAAAACTTTCCTTATTAACCTCGGCAGTCCTAGAAACAATATGCATTGATTGATTTATTCATTCATCCATTATTGCAACAAACCTTTCCTGAGCGGCTACTATAATGGCAGGCACTACATCCCGCAAGGTTTGCAAAGCTAACTAAGGCACGTTTCCTGCCCTCGAAAATCTTAGCATGTGAGGAGTGAGAGAAGTATGTGAACAGTGATTATTGTACACATTCTTATTTGAGATTTTATAATAAGAGCAATAATAGTTAACACTCATTGGGTGCTTATGACATGTCATACTTAGTTTTAAGCACTTTGTAGTTCGTAACTCATTTACTCCTCACAACAGCCCTATGAAGCGGGTACTGTCATTAACACTGTTTTATAGGTGAGGTGTAGGGAAGGAATGGCACTTGCTCAGGGTCAGAAAATGACCTATGTAGGAACAGCCATGACAGCATGTAGGAGATTGATGAGCTCTGCCTGACTGCAGAGGAATGGCATGGGACCTGGTTCTTAAGAAAGGAGGAGAAGGTTGCTGGACGGAGAAGTGGAACACGGAAGCTCATTTTAGACACAGGGAACAGTATGTGCTAAGGCAGGAAGGAGCTCATGAGCTCCTGAGGAACTGAGAGCTCTGTGGGTAAGGAGCACACAACTCACGATGGGTAGTAGGGAGAGATGAGACAAATTATTATAAGCAATTTTATGAGTCCCTTGGTGGCGCAAATGATTAACACGCTTGGCTGCTAACCAAGAAGCTGGAGGTTTTAGTCTACCTTAAGGTTTGAGGCACCTCAGAAGAAAGGCCTGGTGATCTCCTTCTGAAAAATCAGCCAATGAAAACCCTATGGAACACAGTTCTACTCTGACACACATGGGGTCTCCATGAGTTAGAATAGACTTGGTGGCACCTGGTGCTGGTTATAAGGCATGATAAGGAGTTTGGACAAAAAGAAACCACAAAAGCATTTTAAGCAAGGGACTCAAGATAACTTTGCTGCTAACTTCGGCAGATAGTATACTACAGGCAAGAAGATTTAAAGTGCAGAAAAAGCAATCCAGATGAGAGATGGCGGCCTGAACTAGATCAGTGGCTGGGAGGACGACAAGAGGGGAATTCAGAATTTTTATGACTAATGCATTTACATTTCTGCAATTATATTTCTGTTTATGGCAGTAGGCAGGAAGTATCAAGATACTAAGCACTGGATTGGTGGGTATTCAAATAATAGTTGTCAAATGACTTTATTGTATGAACCTGGACAGAGGCAGATTAACCAGTAAGCAAGATATGCATGGACTTACACTAAGCAAGTTACACCCGGGCTTACTTGTGTTTACTTACTAATCTATAGCGCAATTTCACCTTTCACCACATTTTTAAAAAAAAAAAAAGTAAGTCAGCACAAGTAAGCTTGTGTGTACCTTGCTTATTAGGTAATCCATCCTGGATGATTCATCTATCGATTTTTCCCCTAACAAACAGTAGTATAAATTTAAAAAGAGTCTTGTATAATACCTGGTGCATAGTAGATGTTCAAAATTTATATAAAGTGTCCTAATAATTTGGGGACTGCCCTGAACCTCGAAGCTAAAAGCCATTTAATGGAGCACAGTTTTCACTAATCTGTAAGGTAACATCTTGAATTAGTTATAGATTAAGAGTTAGCTCTTGTCAGCCAAAGATTAGACAGGCCCATAAAACAAAATGAGACTAAATGGGCACACCAGCCTAGGGGCAAGGAATATATGGCAAGAGGGGACAGGAAAGCTGGTAATGGGGAACCCAAGGTCAAGAAGGGGAGAGTGTTGACATGTCATGGGGTTGGCAACCAATGCCACAAAATAATATGTGTATTAATTGTTTAATGAGATAACTAGTTTGCTCTGTAAACCTTCATCTAAAGTACTATTAAAAAAAAGAATTATAAATTAGTACATATTTTTTATTGCAGGAATACAAGTTTTTTTAATATTCAAAAAAATCAATGTTATTCACAGGTTAACAGAATAAAGTAGAAAAAAATGACTATTAAAAAAAGAGTTAGCTGTTGTCAGATTTAAGGAAAATGAAAGTCTTTTTCTGGCATTAAATATTACACCTCACTCTCTCATCATGTTTAATAAACTACCTCTGTCATCCTCTTTTATCAACAGGTAAATTGAGCAACAGAGAGCCCAAGCTACCTACCTGAAGCCACAGAGCAAGGTGACGTAGAAAACGTAAAATGTTTACATATCCATTGTGTAAAGAGAAAGTTTGAAAATTGTGGATAAAGTAGGAAAGCAAGCTCTGCATAAAAGAAAACATTAAAAAAAAAAAATGTGGCCTAATTTAATTTCCAATACATCTCTCCAACTTCGGCTTTGAAAAAAGGTTAAAATGCAATCCTCTGAAACGAAGTTATTTGATAGAGGAATATTAACCTCCTCGCCCCTTGTACTTTGACTCGTTTTGTCTCCTTTTCATTTTTGTTTGTGGGTCTATTCATTTTGGTGAGGCCAGGCATGTTGCTAGGTAACGGGCCCATGCGGGCCAGCATGTTATTTTGGCTGGCTGGCCCGGGTGGCGGACTTCCCTAGCGCTAGCTGCCGGCAATGCAGTCTCTCACAAAAAGCATTTATCACCGAGCAGGCACAGTAATGGCCACTCAGTGGAGGGGAAATTGAGCTGACCCAAAGGCCAAAGCTGTTAGGGAGACTGGTGGGAAGGGTAAGAGGGTCACAACACCCTTTTCCCACCCACTTAGTGGGCAGTAAGCGCTAGAACAGCCCAGCCACTGTTTCACTAACATATCCCGAGGCTTTGCACCTGAAATAAATGTTTGCTTGACATTAACGATTAAAAAAAAAAAAGAGGCAAAAGAATAAAATCGGTTTGCTCCAAGAACAATGAGCTGTGTGATTTAAAGTTAGCCAAAGTTCCCCCAAGATTTAAATTTTGGTAGCTATGCTGGAGGGCAGATTTGCAGGAAGTAGGGGGAGGACAGGCTCTAAATATTTAGTATATTCTGACAGTAATTATACAAACACTTATTTCCCTAGCTCATTGAATTTGAAAGTAGAGAAATCTAAACATGCATGTATTTTAATTTGTTTTCTTTCTAGATATGGCACCAGACTTACAAGGATCAAATATCACCAAACGGATATTATTTTAGAAACATCCTTTTTTTCAAATTTGTTTGATTATATAATGACCATTTTCCTTCAATTTTCATTTATGTTTAGTAAGAGATAAAGTTTAAAATGCAAACCAAAAATTCTTTTTAAATGTACTTAAATGCATTTTTGCAAAGTTGAGTAACAACACATATTTGGATGTGATGCTTTTCCATAAAAATATTCTAGATTTTTCTGAAACATACTATTCAGATTTCTTTGCCTTTTTTCAGAATTCTTTTACACGAATAAACACAGAACAACGAAAAATGGCATTACAAAAATAAGAAATACATGAGTAATGCATGCAAGGATGAAAATCATTATAAATAATATGAAAGTTATACACAAAGATATTTTATGTTAACAGTGTAGAAACCTTGGCAAGTTTTGACTGTGGAAGAAAATGGAAATTCCTTTCCTAGACCATTTATTTTTCTCAGTCAACCATAAGTCATGTCATTTCATGTTAGAAATTGAAAATTTTTATATAAAATTAAATAAGGGGTTTTAGTTTCAAATGCTCTTGTAATAAAAACAGTAAATATCATTCAGAATTTCATCTTTAATTATTTTTATTATTAGATATATAAATAGTCCCAATATTTTACTTTATTTGGGTGTGAACTCCTCTTATTTTTCAAATGAAGACCATGAAACCACCTATTAGAAATCCTCACATCAGATTTTCTTAGCTGTGTGATTTTGGCCAAATGGTCTACTCTCTCTAAGCTCCAATTTTTCCCCTGGTAAAGAAGGAAAAGTAATATCCCCTACCTCCCTGAGTAATTGTTAGGGTCATATGAGATGTTAGCTGTAAAACACTTACAGACAACAGTTTTATCATTATAAAATTGTGAGACAACAATTTTATTATTATGAGATATAAAAATGTTTGGAGAAAATGAAAGGATGGCAGGTAAGTTGGGAACAGCGCTCTCATTTTTCATAGGATTAGGTTTCTTGCCTCAGTCAGATGCCAAAGTTACAAGCCAAGTAGAGCCTCTGCGGTCTTCTTTACCATTTAGCTTCATGTTACACAAAGACAAGAGAAATTTCTGCAGCTCTTCTTCAGAAATGGAATGGAGTTAAGAGCACAAGAAGGGCCTTTTTCTTCACACTGGCTCCACTGCTCTCAAACAATATTTAACCAACAAAAGAAGAGATCAAGTCAATCTCAGGTTTAGTGATTCCCTTGAAAGTCATCAAATAAAAATGTGAACTTTAAAATTGATCAGGATTAATTTCACTGACACTGTATCATAACATATATCTCTTCAGAGACTCATTTGTTGGGCTGCAGATGCAAAGAAAGTATGGAAAGAAATAAATCAGAATACAATAAGGCAATTAGACTTTTGCCATTGATAGAATACTAAAAATGTCTGATTTATCAAAGCATTAACAAACAGAAATAAACACAAGCACTTATATTTTCTTACAAAATACCTAGAGAGGAAGATTAAAATAATAACCAAGACCATGTGCATCAATAAATTTAATTTATAAATATTGCTCCTTTGCCAAAAGATGCTATTTCATCTGCTAATTTGAAAAGTTCAACAGCAAGGCATGATTTATCAGTACAAGAGCCACTCAGTACAAGAGCCACTCTGATGTGTAACTGCTGTTCTCATCTCCATGGACATTTTTCAACCCAGATGAGAGAGTTCTAGTGAATCTGAAGCACAACCTAATAAGTAAAGTTATTTAATCATTACCTGCAGTCATAACCTTCAATCTGAAGTTAAATCAATACATTTACAGTGTTTTTCTTCATAGTGAATTCAATCCCAGTGTGGTTACAATGAGAAAAACAGGGACCTAGGCGTATATGCATTATCTCATTTAATCCTGATCACAAACCTATAAAGTCCATATTATTATATCCCTATTTAACAGATGAGAAAACTGAGTCTCATAGAGGTACAGCAACTTGCTTTTAATAAATGTCAGTGTCGGATTTGAACCAAAGCCTGTCCAACTCCAAAATATGGGCTGATAATTACTACAATATAATTACTTCAAAACATGTGCTTGAAAGTCTTAGAAATAAAATTTTTTCAAGACTAACTGAGATGTTAATTACAAGATCTGTTTATAATTTAATACAGGCTAATGAGGTCCCTGGGTTGTGCAAATGGTTAAGTGCTTGACTACCATATTTTTACACAAATAATGCACACCTTCTATGCTTGTTTGCCAACCATCCCCTCCCTTCAGGAGGTATTTTCGTTAAGTGCCCTATGCTATTTTTTTTTTTTAAACAGAAACATGTAAAAAGAAATTGGCATAGTGGTACTTCTGAAAATACCTCGAGGAGGGATGGAGCAGCAGGCAAACAAATGTAGACGGTGCACATTATTTGTGTAAAAATACAGTACTAGCCGAAAGGCTGGCAATTCAAACCCTCCCAGAGGTACCTCAGAAGTCACACCTGTCGATCTGCTTCCGAAAGGACACAGCCTTGAAAACCCTATGGAGCAGTTCTGCTCTACACACATGGGGTGGCCATGAGTCAGAATGGACTCAATGGCAACTAACAACAACAATAATATATGAAAAGTTAAATTTTGATCAAAGAATTTTAGTGGTCAAAGAACCTCAAGAGCCATTGAAATTAAACCTTCAATTGTGAGACGAAGAAGCTAAAGCGAGATGATACATGATTCACTGGAAGTCACGTCCAAAGTTATTAAATGGGCACATGATTGGGTGATTTGTTCCACTAAATAAACTGCTGTAAATTTGCTTTAAATAGCTACTATATTTAATATTGTACAACACAACATTTCAACCTAAACAAAGATGTCAGGGACACAAATGCAAAATGAGGTAGAGCTGTATTCGAAGTCAAGAGCGATCAGATCACCTATTCCGTTCCACATTGGCTCCCATGAGCCAGCTCCTGTGCCAGGCTGTGGGACCCAGAGATGAAGAGTTCGCAGTCTAGCCTCTGCCTGGTAATAAAAATAATATGAATTCTTATGAATTTTAAGTAATTTACTCGAAATTTAATTTTGAAGACCTACAGAAAGCCCGAAGTTAATCTAAATAATTTATATGTAACACTGAAATAGATGCTAATCCCTGAGTGAGACAACCCTCAGCCTCACAGGCAAAAGCTGACTTCGTCTACAGTCATTTTCCTCTTGGAAGTGGAGATGGAGGCAAAAATACTTAGGCCAAAATGCTCCCTCTAAAAAACAGTCATCCCAAGAAAATATGCAACCGCCTTGTGACTCTGCTCCCAAATAGTCAATTAAGCAAGATTTCCTATAGCGCTTTCTTAATCACCCCAGGCAGGCATTAGATTGTGAAATCAAGCATATTAGATATAAGAAGAAAATGAAAAATACAACAGAAAATGAAATAATACAACAAATGTATGAATTATTAAAAAGGGAATTTCTTATCTATAGATATCAATATGCATAAACTCATCTAGTTCAATCTCCTGGTGAACAAAACAGGGTTTTAGTGTTTTGCCCAAGGGCACACTACTTGACAGAGGCAGAGCCAGGACTAGAACCCAGATCTTCTGACCCCAGTTCCGTGCTTTTTCCACTATATCAGCTCACTCGGACAAATATCATTGCACAGTACACACATGAGAAATATAGGGACGAAGTAGAAAATTGGCACACTCATTTGATTATGTGTGTATGTCAAGACGGAGTAAAATTCACAGTACAATTTCAGGCCAATTCTGATAACAAGGCTACAGATTTCTAATTTCAAAGTTACTTTGAAATGACAACAAAAATATTTTTATAGTACCCACATGATGAGACATACTGTCATAACAGCCATTTACACAAACGAATAAGCATTAAAATGTACGACATAAACTGTTCTGTTCACGGTCTCTAATATATAACACTTTACTTCACATGATGCAGAATGCCCCAAATTTGTCATTAGCATGATAGGTTGCTCGTCGTAAATGCCCTCAAACTTTCAAATCACTCTGCCATACGTGATCTGCCATAGAAAGTCAAAAGAAGAAAAAACAAGAATTGGAAATGTTATGGTATTTTGAAAGTGACAGTTTCTTTGGGACTTGACTTTCTATATTAGAAATTCCTCAGGAAGGAGGTTTTCATCTTCATTTTGCACATTTATCAGCTGCAAACTATTACGTGGCCATGTATAAATTAGCGATAAATTCCAAGCACGTGGGACAGAAACTGACACAGTAAGAAGTTCAAAAAATATTTGTTGAATGAATGAATAATTTTTTTTTCCTTCAGTCACTTCCTAAATGATGTCAGGAAAACTGTATTTATTTTTTTTTTAAATTACAGTATCATTTTAAACAGATAAACTTGAGTCTTTCCTGTGGAGAGCAAGCACTCTGTTCTATTTTCTGCTTTATCAAGTTTACTTCAAAACATAATGACCTTATGTTAACTATGACATAATTATTACTATTACATGTGTTCTGTCACACTTTTTTCAATAGTTCACAATTTTATTTATGCTACTGACTGAGAAACTATTTCCCTTAAAGGAGACAAGCTAGAATGAAAACCAGTGTTAGAAATAGCTCTATTTTGGAAGAGCCTAGTCTTTTTGTAAGATGAAATAGGCTTATTTTATACGTTCTTTAAATATCAACCACAACACTCCAGTTGCCTTTATGTTGTTGTGCAATAGCTTTTCTTTTATGTGACCTTTCTGGCCCTGCATATATAATTCTCCCAAAATGATTGGTCGGGGCACAATCTTGCAAGGGACTGGTCAATTTACTACCTGCATAAATGAATTTCAGGGATCGATCAGTTTACTATCAGCATAAGAGGCTTGCAATTCCACTCAGCTATGATCTGCCTAAGGGATTGGTTGATTTAGGAAAGCCATACCCTGAAATTGACAAGGATTGTTTCTATGTAAGTGGCCAATCTCACAGATGTTTTTGGGGCTTCCTGATGACGAGATCCAGGAGAGGAGTGCACCCTTTGGACGTGGGGCACCTGCACTGAGAACCTGCAAGAAGAACTATAGCATAGGTCAAGGGCTGTAGCACTGAGCTGGTAACATTCACTGAGCTGATAACACTGAAGACCAAGAGAGATGGCAGCAAGCGCAGCAGAGCTGAACGGCAGAGAAATGGCGGCAGCAGTGCTAGTGGTGGGAATGACTGGCAGATGGTGGCGGTGGGCAAGTTGGCTCATGGAGCAGAGCTGGGCACCTCTGGGCAGGAGGTCACCAAAGGAGCAGAAAGAGAGAGAATGAACACAGCCACCCTGCACCTGGCACACCTGCTGAGAGACACCTGTGGACATCTGGTCCACGGCATGCCTGCCCAGTGACACAGAAATGGACATGGGTAATTTAAGAAGGGTGCTCAGGCCTCCTTTTAGACATAAGTGGGTTCCTCTCCTACAAGCTAAGTGGTGTACTCGCAAGGGTGGGGGGACCGGTTCACCTCAAATCTGTTTTTGTTATTTACTGTTTGCCTTCTGTAAGTAATCTGTTCTTGTTCTTTACTGTTTATTTTCTACAGAAAATAATGACTTCAATTGCCAACACTGGTTAAGTGTGTTGTGTGTACGACCCAAGTGGGTTAGATAGGAGAGTCTTTATCCCAGGAGTCTTACCGCTGCTTGTCATTTTGAGGTGTGTCTTCATGCACACAGTTCAGATAGCTTCACTATGGATGTAAAGTAGAGATTTAAGGAATTCTTATCATTGTGGCAGAGAAATCATCATCAAACCTCCAGATCAGCAGTTCAGCTCAACAAACATTTCTTCAGTAACTACTATGTGCCATGGTAAATAAAAAAATGAATAAAGCATAGCACTTGCCTTTAGAAACAAATTCTGTACTATTCTAGTGAAAATAAAATGGATCTGATAACATATTTTATAAGAATTATTTTTCCAGTTGCTGTTGAGTTGATTCTGACTCATGGTGACCCCATATGTGTCAGAGTTGTACTGTACTCCATGGGTATTCAATGGCTGATTTTTCAGAAGGAGAGCACCAGGCCTTTCTTCTGAGACACCACTGGCTAGACTTAAACCTCCAACCTTTCAGTTAGCAGCCAAGCACATTAACTATTTGCACCACCCAGGAACTCCTTTATAAGAATAGGTAAGAAGAATAAACAGTGGTGTACCAAGGGGTAGGGGTAGGCAATGGGTGTACAACCCAGGTGTAGAGAATTTTAAAACCTGACCACATACTGGTCTAGTTTTTATTATCATTATTCACCAGCAATTCTAAACAATGATCATTCTCAACCCTCTCCCTCTTGGTACACCACTGAATATTCATAATATAATGTGTTAATTATTAAGCTACATATTATAGGTTATAGTTAGTAGAAAAATAGTCTGGAAGTAGAGACTGACATGCAAATATATATTTCAATACAATGTGCTGTAATGGAAATGTGCATCCCATGCAATGGATCACACAAAGTTAGGAATTCAAATAAAGCATTCCAGAACAGTGCACAGGGCATGTGCAGAAGAAAGCAGATGAGTCCATTTTCACTGGAACAGACCGTTGTGTGGAGAAGAAAAGGATGGAAAGACCACCAGGTACAGAAGGCTCTCAAAAATGAACATTTATATGAT
Organism: Dugong dugon; assembly: GCA_030035585.1. Taxonomy (NCBI): domain Eukaryota; kingdom Metazoa; phylum Chordata; class Mammalia; order Sirenia; family Dugongidae; genus Dugong; species Dugong dugon. The sequence continues at coordinate 91,642,335 of CM057462.1, forward strand.
ACTTTAGACCCTTGATAGTCAAAGCATGGGAGTCCCTGGATGGTGTAAATTGTTAATGTGCTTGGCTGCTAACCAAATGGTTGGAGGTTCGTGTCTATCCAGAGGCACCACAGAAGAAAGGCCTGGTGGTCTACTTCCAAATAATCAGCCATTGAAAACCCTATGGAGCATAGTTCTACTCTGATACACATGAGGTCATCGCCATGAGTCAGAGTCGTCTCAATGGCAACTGGTAACTGGTAGTCAAAGTATAGTCTGCAGACCAGCTGAATTGGCATTACTGGAGCTTGTTAGAAATACAGAAAACACTCTGGGAAACACTGCTATAAAACCCAAACTTATTGCTGTCGAGTCAGTTTTGACTCATAGTTACCCTAGGACAGAGTAGAACTGCCCCGTAGGATTTCCAAGACTGTAAATCTTTACGGAAGCAAAGCCACATCTTTCTCCCATAGAGCGGCTGGTGGGTTTGAACTGCTGATAGCAGCAAGCACTTTAACCACTGTGCCGCCAGGACCCTAAACACTGCTATAGTGCCTTACTACTCAAAGTGCGGTATCTCCAGTCCCACCCCAGACCTACTGAATCAGAGTCTGCATTCTAACAAGATGCCCAGGTAACTCATTTGTACACTGACGTTTGAGAAGCACTGTCCCAGGGGGATTGTCTTAGTCATCTAGTGCTGCTCCAACAGAAATACCACAAGTGGATGGTTTTAACAAAGAGAAATTTATTCTCTCACAGTCCAGTAAGCTACAAATCCAAGTTCAGGGCATCAGCTCCAGGAAAAGGCTCTCTCTCTCTCTGTCAGCTCTGGAGGAAGGTCCTTGTCATCTGTCTTTCCTTGGTCTGGGAGCATCTCAGCACAGGAACCTCAGGTCCAAAGGACACGCTGTGCTCCTGGCACTGCTTTCTTGGTGGTATGAGGTTCCCATGTGTCTCTGCTCGCTTCTCTCCTTTATATCTCAAAAGAGATTGGATTAAGACACTATCTAATCTTGTAAACCTCATCAGTATAACCTCATTACAGTGATAGAATTTACAACACATAAGGAAATCACATCAGATTACACAATGATACAATACTGGGAATCATGGCCTAGCCAAATTGATATACACATTTTTGGGGGGACACAATGCAATCCATGACAGGGGTATTATGTCTATATTGAGTCATGAAGAGAGGAAGTAAGTGGATGAGAAGATGGGTTAGGTGGGAGGTTAGGAAATGGGGTAATTCAACAGAACATTTTAGGGGAAGTGTATGAGCAAAGACATTGAGGTATAAAACAGCAACCGAACAGCAGCTAACATTTACAGAGCCCAGCACTGTGCTAAGCACTTTATATACACTTATCTTTTGATCTCCACAGCCATTCCATATTTTTATCCCTCCTGTTTCTCAGATGACAAACACAAAGCATAGAAAGGATGGATAACTAGCTCAGCACCACACAGCTAGTAAATCTTAGAGGCGGAATTCGAACCTAGGATTCCTCAGCAGTCCTCAAATATCCCAAGCCTTCATGCCTTTGCATAGCAAATTCCCTCTACCTGGAATACCCTTCTTTTTCTGTTAAAATCACTTTCATTCTTCCAGGCCCAGCCTAAACATCTGCTCCTCTGTGACCTCTTTCCCAGTTTCTCCAGTTACAATTAATTGCACAGTCCTTAGATGTCCCTAATATCCCTTTTATATCACAGTGATAGAACTTGTCATGGTCTGGCTTATTTGGTACTTGTCTCTCCCCTCACCATCCTCAAATACAGCATGATGTTCTGGGAGGTGGATGTATGTCTCATTAGTCCCAGTCTCCCCAGTGCCTGGTACAGTGCTTCATGCATTATAGACAAGGGTACATACTTGTTAGACATGGACCTGGGTGTCAATTCGGGCTGCCTTCCTTACAAGCTGTGTGACCTTGAACAAATTTCTTATTCCTTCTAGCCTCAGTTTTCTCATCTATAAAATGGTGATGATGAAACCTATTCACAAGGTTGTGATAAAGATGATGTATGAAACATGAAAATACTCAGCACAGTGCAGAGCAAGAGTAAGCACATAGTAAACATCTTTTAAAGGAATGGAATAAATGTGTAAGATACACTAGCGTAAAAGCAAATACTAATAGTAAAAACTGTCTTATTTTGGGCCAGGCACTATTCTGGGTATGTGGTGCAAATGGGTAAGTGCTCAGCTGCTAACCAAAAGATTGAGGGTTCAAGTCCACCCAGAGGCACCTTAGAAGAAGGGCCTGGCAATCTACTTCCAAATAATCAGCCATTGAAAACCCAATGGAGCACAGCTCTACTCTGACACATATGAGGTCGCTGTGAGTCGGAGTCGACTCAACAGCAGCTGGTAAAACTGCTTTATATGTGACCTCATCGATCTTCAAATACCACCTGTTATTATCATTACCATCATTTTCTTTTAATAGGTAATTAAATTGAGGCCTATACAGGTTAGGAAGCTTGCTTAAGGTCAAGGGGGAGAACTAGATTGAGACTTTGATCCAAGTGAGTCCAAAGCCTAAGCTCCCAGCACACCCTAAAGGGCAAAACATTTAGTACCTCCTTACTGGTGTCTGGCCTGTCCAAGTATCACACCACTATACTTCTAACCTCCGAGATAGAGCTGTTTTATTAAATCTGTACCAAAACCTAAAAAAACTTAGAACTTTTTTTGAACTTACATTATTCATTTCTCACAACAACAAATGTGCAGAGGAAGAAAAGATAGTCATTTTTTAAAAAAAACTAATTTTTAGAAGAGATTACATACCGCTTTAGCACTTTTATTATTATTTCTTTAATACTATAAAAATACAGTTGACAGTGGTCACATAAACAACAACAACAAAAAAACCCCTCTGCCGTAGAGTTGATTCCAAGTCATAGCGACCCTATAGGACAGAGGAGAACTGCCCCTCAGGGTGTCCAAGGCCGTAAATCTTTGCGAAAGCAGACTACCACATCTTTTTTCAGTGGAGCAGCTGGTGGGTTCCAACTGCCGATCGCTTTAACCACTGCACCACCAGTGCTCCAGTGGTCACTAACAAATCCACTGTTCTTCATAAAATATAAGTTGTGTTAACAGGAGGTATGTTAAAACTGTTGCTGTACAGCACCGTGTGTATAAACAAAACAGTCAGAAGCAAGCTTCCCATGTTCAATGAGATGTTTACAGACTGGCAAGTTAACAGGAACGAAAGCTGTAACCAAAGTGTGAGTGGTATTCTTTTGATGTAATCTACATAGAGTCCTTCCTGTTACAGTAGCTGGATTTTTTTTTGTTGTTTGTTTCAGGAAATTAGATTATAAAATTGGAAAGTGCTTTTCCTTACTATAAGCTGTTCTCAATTCTCAGTTATAAAGGAAATGAAGGTAGATGCTTAAAAAAATCTATTTATCTTAGTGTTCCCTGAAGTTTGCAAACTGCTGAGCAATGTGATGCTTTGCCCTGCATTCTCCTCACTGAGTCTATCTGGGTAAATTAATTAGAAGACAATCCTTAGGAATGAAGTGTATTTTAAGTTCAGAGGCATCTGCTTAGAGACTTTTAATACTGCTAAATAGTCCCTTTGGAAATGCACTTGTTAGTATGAGTGGTGTAATTTTCATTTCCGCTGGCACTGTGGCATATGACTTCTTCAGTTTCAGCTACCCTCTGATTGACCTGTCAAGGGCATAAACCACTCTGAACATGTTCCAGTGCCATTTGTGCTTCTCCAGTAGGTATACGGGACTGGATTGATTTGCTCCATGTAAAGGAATAATTTAGAAGATGATTTTCTCTGGATTTAATGTGATACATTCTCTGTGTAAACACACACAGAGACTCAACCTATAAAATGCTTGCTGGGCAATACAACAAAACAAATAAATATTTTCTTAGATAACAGATATTGCGAATGTCCAGACAGACATGAATTAGAAAAAAATCTATGGTGTGATTAACCCATTATGTAAAATAGAAACACATTTTTAAGTTGAATGCCAATAAGGTGTTGGCAGGGGATGAAAGGCGGTACTTGGAACACAGAAGACTGAAAATTACACCTTGGCGTCTTTGTTCCCCTCTGAAATAAGAATGTGGTGAATTCTACCAACTGATTTTTCTGAAGCCACCATGTACCAGTTTAGAAGAACTCTGAATCAGGGCATTTCTTAGAGAGCTGCTCTCCCCCAGCTCAGTACGAGCAGACGCACAACGTGATCAAGCTCTCCATTAGTGTATCAGTTATGAGCAACAAGGCACCGAGTGGGTTTCCTCCAGAGGACACAGAAGAGCCACTCACCATCCATCCCACCTCACCAGCAAATCTGATCCATCTAATTTGGAAAAGTCAGGTTAGAAAAAACAGTCCTTTGAATAAAACAGAGGCAAAAACTTGCTTTAAAGAATTAGAATTTTCAAATGCCTCCAGTCACCCCTAATAAGCACAGCTGACCCTGTAGAATACCATCAAATCAATCACTTTTTTTATTGTGATAAAAAGATATGAAACAAAGCATTTGCCAATTCAACGACATTGATTATGTTCATCATGTTCTGTAACCATTACCGCTCTCCTTTTCCAAATTATTCCATCACCATTAATAGAAACTCAGTGCCCCCTAAACAATGACCCTCCTCCCCCCTTCTCCACCTGTTTCATGTCAGTGGGATCATACAATATTTGTCTCTTTGTGACTGACTCATTTCACTCAGCAAAATGTTTTCAAGGTTCATCCATGTTGTAGCATGTGTCAGGACTTCGTTTCTCTTTATGGTTGAATAATATTCCATTGTACATATGTACCACATTTTGTTTATCTGTTCATCTGTTGATAGACATTTAGGGTGTCTCCACCTTTTGGCTATTGGGAATAGTGCTGCAAATCAATCACTTCTGATGATGATAGTGATGATAAAGGTACATTTACGCAGTGTTTTATTAGTGTTTACAAAACATGTTTATGTATGCTATATCATTTGGTCTTCACAACAACTCCATGAAGAAAGATACATGTCGTATCTATTAAGAACACAAGCTTTGGAGTCCAGCCTACCAGGTTAAAATCCTGGCCCCTCAGCATAGTAGCCAGAGCACCTTGGAAACTTAGTTATCCTCTCTGAAGCTTTAATAGGAGTAAATGAGAGCACATAGAAAAAGCATTTTCCTAGTACTTGGCACACACTATGTTCACAATAACTGGTAGCTATTGTTATTATTTAGTACATTGCCTGCCTCAGTGATTTCAATAATTCACTCTTTTCTAATCTGGAAATATAGTTCCCAAAATGTGGATTTAAAATTAGTTTCTGAACCTTCTTCAGCAAACAGTATGTATTCATTGAATGAATAAATGGAAAAATCTCTAGCTCAGGATCAAGCAGGAGAAGAATATTGCATTGGGAAGTATAATATTCACTCAGCACACATTTATGTTTGAACACTTATTATGGACCACGAGCTATCTAGAGGATATCTCATTTAATCCTCACAGCAGTCCTGTGAGGTAAATATTATCCTCTTTTACAGACTACAAAACTAATAGACAATTTAGTAAACTTGTATGGAGACAGCTACTAAATAGCAAAGCTTGAAGTTGAAGCCAGGTCTTTGGATTCTAGGTCCAGTCTTCATTCCTCAACACCTATGCTTCTTGATCCATTAGAGGACAATCCAAGACAAACATCAGTATGTTGGCAAATCACGTCTATTTTCATATGAGCAGACTCCATAGGGCGAGGCACAATCTCTTTCTAATCCAATTCACTTGGCAATTCAGCATGGCTCTTACATGGATACAGCAGTGTCATATTGGAGAACATGATGTAAATGCTAATACAATTAATAAGCCTTTATCTACAATATGACCCAAATCATGGCTTATGGTGGGAAAAATAAAAAAAGAAAGAACTGATATAAGCCCTCTCCATGATACTCACTTCCCACATTATCATTCTTTAATACTAGCCCCTCCCCACACACTGCTTGCTGATTTAGGGGAAAAGGAAGAACAGAGGCTTGAAGAAGAAAGAGAAAAGGTTAGAAAAGAAAGTAGCTTGCACCCACTCAGAAATGAGAGCATGTAATTAAAGTCTTCAGGAAAAGAAGGGAACCACTGTTCACCAACTCCAGCACTGACTCCAACGTATGGGTAGGACTACACTCTCTCATCCACCCACCTTATTGGGCCTTCCACATCCTCATGGGCAGAGTGGGTTACTACACATCCAGGTAGAGCAAGTGACTGGGAGGCAGTGGATAAAAAAAGCTATGCATTAATTCATTCTTTCATCCCATCAACATATATTTATAGAGCACATATACATATCTGGCGTATAGTAAATTAAAAAATAAATGTTTGCTGGATGATTTTAATTCTTCACATTGCAATGAATTAGATGAATCAATCTCTACCCTCAAGGAATTTACAGCCTACTTTGGAGAATAGATATTAAACAAATTACAAGAATAGTTATTTACTTCAAATTGTAAGAAGTGCTGCAAGAAAAAAAGAAGCACAGGGTGTTATGAGAATGAATAACAGAGAGTTATTCTAGACTAAGGAGCCCTGGTGGCACAATGGTTAAGCACTCGGCTGCTAACTGAAAGGTTGGTGGTTCAAACTCGCCCAGAGGCTCCACAGGAGAAAGACCTGGCACTCTGCTCCTGTAGAGGTTACAGCCTAGAAAACCCTAAGGGGGCAGTTCTACTCTGTCACCTGGGGTCTCTATGAGTAGAAAATCAACTTGACAGCACCTAACAACAGCTTCTAGAATGAGGCATAAGGAAAGACTTCCCAGAGCAAGAGACACTCCAACTAAGGAGATGGGGTCTGATTTAAGCAAAATAAGGGCCAAGTCATTCAAGGCAGAAGCAGTAGCAAGTTCTTTATCATGGCCTCCAAGGCCCTACAATCTGGTCCTGCCTCCCACATGACCTCATTCTTAACATTCTCCCATCAATCACTCTTCTCCAGCCCCACTGTTCTGTCTCTTCTTTACCCAAAATCAAACCAAACCCGTTGGCATCGAGTAGATTGTGACTCATAGCGATCCTATAGGTCAGAGTGGAACTGCTCCGTAGAGTTTTCAAGGAGCGTCTGGTGGATTCAAACTGCCAGCCTTTTGGTTAGCAGCCGTAGCTCTTAACCACGACGCCACCAGGGTTTCGCTCTCTTCTTTAAGCACGTCAAATTTGTTTCTATCTCACGGGGCTTTTGCATTTGCTGTCCCCTCTGCCTGGAATGCTCTTTCTCAGCTCTTCACATAACTGGTTCCAGGATCTGGATTTCAGCTCAAAATTGCCTGTTTCAAGAAGCCTGCTCCATGCACCATATGGGATGCAACTTCACTCCTACCCCTAGTCACCATCTACCATATCACAATCTACTAGTCCCTTCATAGCATTTATCAGTACCTTATGAATTGTTTGTTTTTGTCTATTTCCTCCAACTAGAATATAAATTCCATGAGAACAGGGATCTTGTGCATCTAGAAACTTACAAACAATGCCTGACACAAAATAATCACTCAACTAAATTGAATAAAGACATACAAATTAGCATTTATGAAGGCCCTATAGTGAAAAGGGATGTAGCACCTTCCAGGAACACAAAAGCCAATGTAGTTAGGGCATAAATGTTTTATTTAATGTCAGTTATTTTTCAAATGTGTGTCTATATGTACAACATATATATAGATATTGGCTCCTCACCATATTTTAATCAGTTTGACAGTAATCACAGTATCTTCTTAGGGTACAAGTCCTTTGCAAAGAGTAGGCTCTCAACAAACTTTTGAGTGATTAAAAAACAAATCTAATCTATTAAGACCCCACTCTCTTTCACTATCAAATTTAAACTTCAAAAGTGCCTTCTTATCATTATCTCCATGGATCACTCATAAATTTAGGCCTGCCAATGACCAGATATTTAATTTTATCAGCCCTAAAGGAGTGCACTCAATCTACTTTATAATTTAATTCTAGGATATGGACAGGGAAAGAAAGAATATCCCTTGGTAAGTCTAATTTTACACAGTGTTCACTAAAGACTCATAATCAGAACTCGAATACGCTCATCAGATAGGGATATTTATTCTGTTTGATTTCTACATTTTTAGATAGGAAGGTATTATCTCCCAATACTAACATAATTTTTTCCAACCTTTCTGTTCACCCCAGAAACTGGGTGCTGGTGGGAAGAGACTGAGAGTTGACTAATTAGGAGAAGAAAGTGTAGATGAGGCATCTCATTTGCATGAAATCCTCCCCCCAGAGCAATCACTGGCTTTCAAGCCAGTGAGATTTGAACTAGGAGCTTAAACTCACCTCAGAATCAGACAACAGGCCCACCTAGGGGAATTTTACTGTAAAATTGTTCCCCTGGGTCCCTATGCCAGCTCTTTCCTCCTGGGCCCTCCAAAGCAAACCAAAGCACTAAGGAAGAACTGTCAGATGGTTCTCAGCTTTGAACATTCTAGGTAGGCAAAAACATGCCATATCTCTAAGATGGCTGCCTAGGATTAATCATTGGATTAATTTTGGGAGAAGAGACTAACAATCCACATTATTCCAGGACCCACAAATGAAGGCCCAATAAAACAGATTTTTTTTGGCCTTAATTACAGGGAAAACTGCATATGGGTTCACCTAAACTATTATGACTAGAAACCACATCTAAATTTTCTTTGTACTCATCAATTAGCACAGGTACCAGAAAGTTATACTTGGATAAATATTAATGAATGATCATCAAAAATCTATCTACCACTTTCTGCATGATTATGGTTTAAAAACAATTCAATCACTCTAATTTAATTTCCTCCTAAACAAGTCTATTATATTAAGGAAAAAATTACAGCTGTAATGGGTCTTGTCTTTATCAAGCTTTTGTAATTAGTGCCTTTTGACATTGCTGTCAAGAATTTTTTAAAAACTTAATTACTGTATAGAAGGAGAAGGTTGTTGGGTTCTTTGGTTGCAAACAACAGAAACTCTTTCTGATTAATTTAAGCAGAAAAAGAATATGTTGGAAAGATACAGAAATATAGAAGATCTACTGGATGGATGAAGAAGCAGGCTTGGGAAAGGAAGGGCAGCTCCAAAAGTCTATGTACAGTCTGCCTCTCTAATGAACATCAACCATCTTTTTATGTCTTTACATCACTCTGCTCAAGATTTGGCAGTCATTCGAACAGAACACGGGGATACCGCATGGTTTAAAGTCAGGAAAAGTGTGCATCAGGGTTGTATCCTTTCACCCATATTTATTCAATCTGTATGCTGAGCAGATAATCTGAGAAGCGGGAATATCTGAAGAAGAATGGGGCATCAGGATCAGAGGAAGACTCATTAACAGCCTGCCTTATGCAGATGACACAACCTTGCTTGCTGAAAGTGAAGAGGACTTGAAACATTTACTGATGAAGATCAAAGACCACAGCCTTCAGTATGGATTACACCTCAACATAAAACAAAAATCCTCACAACTGGCCCAATAAGCGACATCATGATAAATGGTTAAAAGATTGAAGTTGTCAAGGATTTCATTTTACTTGGATCCACAATCAACACCCACAGAAGCAGCAGTCAAGAAATCAAAAGACGCATTGCATTGGTCAAATCTGCTGCAAAAGAACTCTTTGAAGTGTTAAAAAGCAAAGATGTCACTTTGAGGACTAAGGCGTGCCTGACCTAAGCCATGGTGTTTTCAATCTCCTCACATGCATGTGAAAGCTGGACAGTGAATAAGGAAGACCAAAGAAGAATTGACGTCTTTGAATTGTGGTATTGGTGAAGAATACTGAATATACCACAGACTGCCAAAAGAATGAACAAAGATGTCTTGGAAGAAGTACAGCCAGAGTTCTCTTTAGAAGCGAGGATGACGATACTTCTTCTCACATACTTTGGACATGTTATCAGGAGGGACCAGTCCCTGCAGAAAGACATCATGCTTGGTAAGGTGGAGGGTCAGCAAAAAAGAGGAAGACCCTCAACGATATGGATTGGCACAGTGACTGCAACAATGGGCTCAAGGATAACAATCCTGAGGATGGCACAGGCCAGGCAGTGTTCTGTACTGTTGTATGTAGGGTCACTATAAGTCAAAACTAACTCAATGGCACCTAAAAACAACAACAACAGCTCAAGATTCAGAGTCCTAGGAGAGAGACTCACTGCTTTAACTTAGGTCATGGGCCACCCTTTAGATAAGGTAGAACAGGGAAATTTGATTTACAGCCTTGTCACCACTACACACAATGAGGTAGAGGTAATTCCCAAATAGGCATTCGGGTGCCTTTATCAAAAAAGAGAGAATGTCATGAGGTTGAAAACCTAAAATTTCCACTGTAGTATATGAAGAAAAGGAGAAAGAAATTAATATTTCTAGAGCACCTGTGCATACCAAGCACCTAGTGGATTACCTTATACATATACTTCATGTCATCCCCAGTCATCCTGAGAGATAAGCATTTTATTCCCATTTTATAGATGAAGCAGTTGAGGCTCAGAGAGGTTAAGTGACTTGCCAAGCTCTACCCATCTAATAAACACTGGAGTGAAGATTTGGTCCGAGGTTTATCTGGCATCTGCACTAACTGTGTGGCCCAAGCTTAAATAGCAAATATTCATAGATTATTCTCAGCCTTGAGGGAATATATTTAATAGGGTTCTAGATAGGGTGATACTTACAGGAGAAAACTTAATGCTTTTTTACTAACTTGGTTGATGAAATGAGGTGCATCTTCAAGGTATAATTAAGGAAAGAGCACAGGATTGAGAATTGGAAGAGTGAAGTTCATGTCCTGGCTTTGCCACTTTATCCTTATGTAACCCTGAGAAGAAATTGAAGTTGTCAATGATTTCATTCTACTTGGATAAACAATCAACGTCCATGGAAGCAGCAGCCAAGAAATCAAATGATGTATTGCACTAAACAAATCTGGTACAAAAGACCTCCTTAAAGTTCTAAAAAGCAAAGATGGCACTTTGATGACTAAGGTGTGCCTGACCCAAGCCATGGTCTTTTCAATCACCTGTATGCATGAAAAAGCTGAACAATGAAAAAGAAGACAGAAGAAGAATTGATGCATTCAAACTGTGGTGTTGGCAAAGAATATTAAATATACAGTGGATTACCAGAAGAATGTACAAATCAGTCTTAGAAGACATACAACTATAATGCTTCCTAGAATCAAAGATGGCAAGACTTTGGCTCACTTACTTGGGCACATTTTCAGGAAAAACCAATCACTAGAAAAGGACATCCTGGTTGGCAGAATAGAGGGTTAGCAAAAACAAGGGAAACCTTCAACGAGATGGATTGACACAATAGCCACTACAATGGACTCAAACATAGGAATGATCATGAAGATGGCACAGGACCAGTGGAATGTTTATTCTGTTATATATAAGTTGCTATGGGTGAGAACCAACTCAGTGGCAACTAACACAACAACCCTGGGTAATTATCTGAGATGTGAGTTCCTCATCTGAAAATGAGGACAATAATACTTAGTAACTACCTCACAGTAGACAGAAAAAGCATAGGTTTTCGCATTTCTACGGAGTTTCTTAACCTCTCTCAGCCTCATTTTTCCCATGCAAGATAAAAATAACATATATATTAATTATAGGATTATTATGAAAATTAAATGAGATAATATAGATAGAATATTGAGCACACAGTATGTTCTCAATAAATATTAGTTCCTTTTTACCTCACATAATTCTCATTAACCAAAAAACCTGTTGCCATTGAGTTGATTCTGACTCATAGTGACCTTATAGAACAGCGAAGAACTTCCCCACAGGGTTTCCAAGGAGCAGCTGGTGGATTTGAACTGCCAACCTTTTGGTTAGCAGTTGAGCTCTTAACCAATGTGCTACCCGTATCCATACCCATTGCCGTCACATCGATTCTGACTCATAGTGATCTTACAGGACAAAGTAGAACTCCCCATAGGGTTTCCAAGGAGTGGCTGGTGGATTTGAACTGCTGACCTTTTGGTTAGCAGCCATAGTTCTTAACCACTGTGCCACCACGGCTCCATAATTCTCATTAGGATCATGTAAAGTATATGAAAATGCTTTATAAGCTGTGACATACTATACAAATGTTAGTAAATATAACTAAAACTGCTAATGGCATCAAGTTGGTAGGAAATTTAAAAGCTGAACCAAAATTTTCAATGGCCTAACAAATGATAGGATGGGTATCTATTTGAATAGAAATTAATATCTGGTAGAGGCAAGTATGGGGTGTGACAGAGATTGGCTAGCTATTCACTAAACCCATTTCCTCTTCCTCTTGAATACACAACTAAACAAAATTCCCAACTTCCCCTGCAGTTATGGGTGGCCATGTGAATATGGGCATAAGCTTAGACCATGAATATCTCCCAAGTGCAGTCCTTTGTAGGCTTTTCCTTACAAGGTGGAAGGAGACGGGGTCTCTAAATCTCTGCTTGAGGGAAAGCTGATCATTGGTGAGGGATATACATTTTGATTTTATATAAACAAAAAATGCACATCTGCTGTGGTAAACTAGTGAGTTTTAGAATTTAGAGTAGCTAAAGCAAGTAGAAGAAATGATGAAGTAAAAGAGCTAAACAGAAGATTTCAAAGGGTGGCTCAAGAAGACAAAGTAAAGTATGATACAATGAAATGTAATGAAATATAGTGGAAGTATATATAATAAAATGTGCAAAGACCTGGAGTTAGAAAACCAAAAGGGAAGAACATGCTCAGCATTTCTCCAGCTGAAAGAACTGAAGAAAAAGATTCAAGCCTTGATTTGCAGAATTGAAGGAGTCTATGGGCAAAATATTGAACAAAGCAGGAAGCATCAAAAGTAGATGGAAGGAGTACACAGAGTCACTTTACCAAAAAGAATTGGTTGACTGTAAACCATTTCAGGAGGTAGCATATGATCAAGAACCAATGGTATTAAAGGAAGAAGTCCAAGCTGCACTGGAGGCATTGGCGAAAAACAAGGCTCCAGGAATTGACGGAATAACAATTGAGATGTTTCAACAAACGGATGCAAAGCTGGAAGCACTCACTTATCTATGCCAAGAAATTTGGAAGGTAGCTACTTGGTCAACTGACTGTAAGAGATCCATATTTGTGCCCATTCCAAAGAAAGGTGATCCAAACAAATGCAAAAATTATCAAACAATATCATTAATATCACACACAAGGAAAATATTGCTGAAGATAATTCAAAAACGGGTTGCAGCAGTACATTGACAAGAAACTGCTAGAAATCCAAACTGGACTCAGAAGAGGACATGGAATGAGAGATATCTTCGCTGATATCAGATGGATATTGGCTAAAAGCGGAGAATACCAGAAAGATGTTTAGCTGTGTTTTATTGACTACGCAAAAGTATTTGATTGTGTGGATCATAACAAATTATAGATAACATTTTGTAGAATGGGGATTCCAGAACACTTAACTGTACTCGTGCAGAACCTGCACAACCAACATAGACCAAGAGGCAGTCATTTGAACAGAACAAGGGGATACTGCGTGGTTTAAGATCAGGAAAGATACGCGTCAGGGTTGTATCCTTTCACCATGCTTATTCAATCTGTATGTTGAGCAAATAATCCGAGAAGCTGGACTATATGAAGAAGAATGCAGCAACAGGATTGGAAGAAGACTTATTAACAACCTGCGATATGCAGATGACACAACCTTGCTTGCTAAAAGTGAAGAGGACTTGAAGCACTTACTGAAGAAGATCAAAGACTTCAGTATGGATTACACCTCAACATAACGAAAACAAAAATCCTCAAACTGGACCAATAAGTGACATCATGATAAATAGAAAGCAACATCATGATAAATGGAGAAAAGATTGAAGTTGTCAAGGATTTCATTTTACTTGGATCCACAATCAATGCCCATGGAAGCAGCAGTCAAGAAATCAAATGACATATTGCATTGGGCAAATCTGCTGCAAAAGACCTTTTTAAACTGTTCAAAAGCAAAGATGTCACTGTGAGGACTAAGGTGCACCTGACCCAAATCATGGTATTTTCAATCACCTCATATACTTGCAAACCTGGACAGTGAATAAGGAAGACCGAAAAAGAAATGATGCATTTGAATCATGGTGTCAAAGAATATTGAATATACTGTAGACTGCCAGAAGAACAAACAAATCTGTCTTGGAAAAAGTACAGCCAGAAGGCTCCTTAGAAGTGAAGATGGCAACACTTCATCTCATGTACTTTGGACATGTCTTCAGGACGGACCCATTATTGGAAAAAGACATGCTTGGTAAAACAGAGGGTCAGTGAAAAACAGGAAGACCCTCAGTGAGACAGATTGACGTAGTGGCTGCAACAATGGGCTCAAACATAACAACGGTTGTGAGGATGGTGCAGGACTGTGCAGTGTTTTGTTCTGTCATACACAGGGTCGCTATGAGTCAGAATCGACGACACCTAAAAATGACAACAACTGTTACATTAACTCAGAGCTTCTCCACCTTGGCACTGTTGACATTTTGAGCCATATATTTCCTTGTTGTGGGGGACTGTCCTTTGCATTGTAGGATATTAAGCAGCATCTCTGGCCTCTATCCACTAGATGCCAGTAATACCACCTCCTTGACAATCAAAAACGTCTCCAGGCATTGCCAAATTTTCCCTGGAGTACAAAACTGCCCCTGGTTGGATACCACTGCCTTAACTATACATTGGAATTAATTCACTTTAAAAAACTGATCTCCACAAGAGTGAGGAAAAAGTAATGACTTTGCCTAGCCTATCAGACTACAGGTCAAAACAGTGTCCATGAGCAAATTTGCTGAATTACATTCTAAAGATTAAAATCCCTAAATAAAAATGAATTTCCAAACGTGCTGATGCTCTTCAACTGGATCAGGGGCAGCATAATCAAAGACAGCACCACACACTTCCAGCTGCTCTGAGATCTTCGATGACGACATTATCATTTCTTGAGGTGGTTTTTATTCCTGTTCTTGGCAATGTCCCTGGAAAAGAATTGTCTTGGTGTTTCATCTGAGCTATATTCTGCTGCTTGTCCTCAGTGTATGGGAATATAATGATCTGATAGTGGAGATGGTTTAACATAAAAATCCTCCCACCGCATAGCTTTTAGAAATCATTTTGGTGGAGTAAAAGCCAAGTAGCAATATATAAGCACTTTCTCTTAAACATTTTATTCATCATTCTAAAAAAACTCATAATGCAAAAGTTTTCAACTTATAAAAGTCCACAAGATAATTTTTTTCATTTTTTTTCTCTTTCAAACCGTTTCCATTCTGTATCACTATGCTAAGAACATATTAGAGAAGTCACAAACGTCTGCTGACCTGATTTAATCTTGGCATTACTCTATTACAAATCAAACAGATGTGCTGATTTACTTCAGCAGGCTTTTCCTTCTCAACTTGTTTGAGTACAGCACACTTGCATGAAAAATACAAAAATATAAAACAACAAACTTTAAGAAGGGATATTGCTTTTCTTTTTCTTGATTTTTCACATCTATCAACCCATACCCAACAGTAATATACATATACTGAAAACTACAAAAGAAAAAAAGACACATTTACTTCGAACAAAATCATAAATTTGATGGAAACTTGGAGTTTTCTGTGAAAATTCAATTTTACTATCTTCTTTTCGAAAAAATCCCTCAAGTTCATAAATGCCATCAATAATGTTTCATTTTGATGTTGTATAATTTTTATATACTTTAAACACCTTTTCTGAAAGCATATAATAAATTCAGGACTGGGATAGGAGAGAGATGAGGGAAATTTTAGAACTTATCAAGATGTGAATACTGCTACCTCAATTTTTATTTTTAAATAGGACCAGATAAGACATAATTAAAATCAGAACTTCTCAAAACCAAATATATGTATATGTGCTATGTCTCTATACTGCTAGCAAATATTAACTTGCTACTCAGGACTATCCCAGAGCCCTGGTAGTACAGTGGTTAAGCATTCAGCTGCTAACCAAAAGGCCAGCAGTTAGAACCCACCAGCTGCTCCTTAGAAACCCTATGGGGCAGTCATACTCTATTACTCTCCTCCTAAAAGCAAAGATAGTTTTGAGCTGGCTCCACTTAATTTCTACCTCTCAAGGGAGAACACACCAAATTGGCATGAGGGGGAACTTGGTGTATTTGTGTTTTTGTCTAAAGAAAACTATTGGTATTAACCAGTTAAAGCTCTTGGGAAATCATAGTACCATCATTAACTACAATCTATGAGCAGAAACCCCTCAATTTCCCATACAAAATATCGCCTGCCACTGCAAGCAACCTCAAAGTAGATACATGGAGCTGCTCTTGAGTCCCCTTAGTTATCGTTACATTATATTATGATTTAGCTAAGCGATTCTGCGCATACAGTGGAAATACATATGTACAGTAAATCTTGTTCTATAGCTGCATTAATATTCACTGTGTATATGATAAGCTAGCAAGAGCACAACATCATTTTAAATTTGTGCTCATTCTCATTATGCATTTGCACCAAAGAACAGAATGCCCCTGAGTAATCCTTCAAGGAAAAGTTAGCAGAAGCTGGGTTTACTGTATCAATCGAAGGAGGGAACATCTCTAACAACTCAAATTACCTCTTTGTTGTGTTCATTGGAATCTGGAGAAAAATGCACACCAGGGTGCCAAGCTGCACATTTTACCATGGCCCTAATGGAAGCAGGAAGTCCAGAGCCTGCTGACCAAGAAGAGCTACGCTAGATGGAATTTGGGAATATTCTAAAAAAAAAAAGCTTCTTCCTCTGAAAGATGGATTAAATTGATCATTTTTTCCTAGACATAGTGCACTTCAGGCTCATTTTGCTTTGTAATTAAGAAGAAAGCCAGAAACATCATTTACACATTAAGAATTTAATAGATATATTTTTCTAGCTTTATGCATTAGCACAGGACAGCCCATTAATGAAATAAGTCTTCCTTCAGGGTCAATTTAGATGGCTGTAATCTTCTGCAAATATATGGCAAATGAGGATCATTTAATGATCTTAAAACTAACTGCCAGGAGAGGATTGTTATAACTCTCCAGACAACAAAAAGAGACTTGGCATGGCTTGCAGTATCCTTTCTTTAAAGTAACAAATGTTAATTTCTGGCCCCTATATTTTTTTTTTAAATGCAAATATTACCTTCTGTTTAGGTTAGACTCTGGCTTGCTGACCTGGGAGGTTAATTTTGATTATGGAAAGCTCAGGGCTGCATTAAAGAATCAATAAAAGGATAACAGTGTTGCACTGATGAAATATATCTTTTGGGCTACTGATACGACTGTGACTGTCAACCTCTGCTGAGCTTCCCTTAGTCTGGTCCAGCTCATCCCTTTCTGCAGAATGTCTTTGCTTGACTCCACTAATCAGTATATATTGATATCCAGTGTTGTAACAGGGAGTCCTGATGTCACAGTGGTTAAGTGCTTGGCTGCTATCCAGAAGGTCAGTAGTTCGAAACCACCAGCAGCTCCACAGGAGAAAGATGTGGCAGTCTGCTTCGGTAAAGATTTACAGCCTTGGGAACCCTATGGGGCAGTTTTACTCTATCCTATAGCATCGCTATGAGTTGGAATCAACTCAAGGGCAGTGGGCTTGGTGTTGTAACAATATAACATGTGTGCAGCAGTCCAGAGTGTTAAAATTCTTTCACAAGTGTAATCTTATCTGCTCCTTAAAACAATATCAGATGGCAGGGGGACAGCATGTCATTTTCCCTTTTATAACAACTAAGCAATCAGAGGTTCAAACGGACTAAATGCCGTGCTCAACCTACACACTCCCATTCCACTCCTCCCACCCCTAGCTAATAAAAGCTAGAACCCAGGTCTCCTGACTCCTGGATGACTCCATGACCCTTACATGTCCACCCTGTGACCCTTGGCCTTCGGGAAAGAACCCTCTAAAAGCCATGGAGGCCTGAAGGGAAGATTTGGTACAAAGACTCCATCCCCTCAAAGAATGTACAGTCTAGTTGAAAAACAAAACATTTTCCCCCTAAAAATATAGTAGACAGTATATAATTATGTAGCAATTATCAAATGAGTGGACTAGATAGTAAGTGTTAAGAAGTTTATGTAAGGAAGAAATATTATAGGAGACAAAAGTCAAAGAAGACTTCCTGGAAGAGGCAGTCTTGAAAGAAGGGCTTGAAAGCCTGAAAGCTATCAGGCAACACAGAACATGGGACTTTGAAGTGAGATAGACCTGGGCTCAAGCCCTGGCTCTGTTATTTATTATCTGTGTGGCTCTGGTCAAGTTACTTAATTTCTCTAAGTCTCAATTCCTCATCTGTAAAATGGGAACAGTTATCAGGATCTACCTCATAGAGTTGTTGTTAATAACATGTGAGATAATGTATGTAAAATCCTTAGTATAGTGCCTAGGACAGAGTTAATTACTAGAACAATTTGAGCAAAGGATAGAGATGAGATATAAAAAGGATTGCCAGACAAATAATGATTAAACCAATCAGGTTTAAAGAAAACTTTGTGAGACAGTAATGAGAAAGAATACTGGAGGAAAATTGGAGGCCCCTGAGTGCCAAGATAATACGTTTTGCCCAGTGGTTTTCTATTTCTCCTATTTGCAATTTAGAATCCTTTCTTGAAAGAAAATCGTGTTCTCAATATATAAAACAGATACAAGTAGAACTGCTCTGATTAGTGTAGGTGCGGTGAATCTAGAGCCCCACCTGCTAGCATTACCCCTACCATTCCCAACATCCCCTGGAAGGAAACCCAGGTTGAAAACCGTGTATTTTGACAAGAGGAGGCTATTGAAGGCTTCTGCTCAGGGAAGCGGTATGATGAACATGTACCTGGCAGCAGTAGGCAGAATGCAATGGAGGACAGACACAGGGAAGACTAACTAGCATCCTATTGTAGTAGTCAGGTGATAAGGGTTTAGAACGAAATAGAGTGAGAACAAGAGAGAGAGGCAGGTGCCAAGACATTACAAAGGTCTTTGTGAGTTGACACGGTTGGGGAGGATGAGGGGAAGAGGAATCAAAGATGATTCATGGACTATAGGCCTGGGCAACCATTGGTGGAATCCTTAGTGTCACTCTTCAATCTGCAAAGAAATCTTGTTAAATTCTAACATATAGTAATGATGACTAACGTCATTGTTTATGATTTCACAAAGTTCTGGAATAGCAATAACTAAGTATATTCCTTAGGATGATAACAGATATTAACTGGCAGAGCCAGTGGCATGGGGCATGAGGTTGCTGGTCAAAAAATTGTTCGCTTGAGTTGAACAAAGTTAAACAGACTTTTTCATTCAGACTTCTGATTCTTTAATACGCTACTATGCATGTTGAACTCTTAAGAGAAAGATGGAATAAGCAGTGTTCTCCAAAATTATTTGACTAAGAACCCCTTTTTAAGAAGCATTTTTATGGGATTAATGTTTCTTGCAACCCACTTTGGGATATGCTGCTCTGTGGAAGTCACTAAAGGACCCTTGAGGAAGATATCATTCCATTTATCATTAATTCATTGGGAACATACTATGCGTCAGTGTGAGATAAAGGACCTAGCTTTACTTCAGGTAAGGTGGGTTTTGTCCTTGGATCTGGAGAAATAACCTTTGGAGTAACTGGAGTGCCTTGGTCCGGGACTTTCAGGACAAACCTGGGAATTTGGCCAGCGTGGGCTGGCCAAGCCAGAAAAGACTCACCTGGGAGGCCAATATAACTAGCCTCAGGAGGCATGATTTAGCCTATTGTGTAGGATTGGCCAATAAGCCCTGAACACAAAGGCTCAGAGAGCTTCCTGGTTAACAAGAATGTTTGTTCTTAGGAGGCTAGTCCGTCCCTTGCAGGAGTGGATTATCCAATAGGCACGGTAAGCACAGTGCTTACCTTGCTTACCAGATCATCGCTAGTCAACAATTTCACATTTTTCCATCACATCAAAGACTTTACTTCTAGGTATGGCTGGCATCTGTCTCTATCCCAACCCCATAGCACCTTCCTACAGAATCAAAGCCTCTTTTCAAATTTACAATCTCTGACAGGGGCGGACGAACCAGTAAGCAAGGTAAGCATGGCCTTACTTGTGCTTACTTACTAATCTGTAGTGAACAATCAAAGATGTGGTGAAACCTGTGTGCAATTGTTCACTACAGATGATCTGGTAAGCAAGATAAGCACCACATGTTTACTTTGCCTATTGGATAATCCACCCCTAGTCCCTTGGGACATGGAAGCTTCACATTGGGAATCCTCCCAGACCTCACCCTACACATCTCTTAATTTGGATCCGTTTTGGTGATAATAAATCTGTAGCTGTAAATATGGTATCCTTTCCATAAGTTCTATGAGTAATTCCAGTAATTATCAAACCCAAAGGAGTAATAGGAGCCAGGAGGTCAGAAAGTAAGGGTGTCGTGTGGACTCCTGAGCTTGCAGCTGGCATCCTGAAGGAGTAGTGGGAAACTAGCCCTGAATTTATGGCCATCAGGTCAAAAGGTTGGGTGTCATGCAGACTCCCCAAACTTGCTGCTGGTATCTGTCCATTTGGCAGTCTGAAGGACAGTGTTCTTTTAACTTGTGAACTCTGACCTCATTCCGGGTGGCTAGGGTCAGAGAGAAAGAGTGCAGTGGAGGCAGCTGGCGACGAGGATGAAAAGTGGGAATGTGAAGACTGGTTCAATCTCCACATTTTGGGAATTGAATTCATAGTGATTCTTACCAAACAGTCAGGCACAAGACTTCTATTCTCAAGGAACTCAAAGTCTAATCAGGGAGGCTCACATATAATTCAAGTGACTCATGTGGCTACAAATAAGGATGCTGGTTTGGTAATGAGAGTGGCAGGTTATAAAGCCAGAAAGGTAGGCAACAGTCATTATTATTACTGTCATTAAAAAAAAACAACAAAAAACGTTGCCATCGAGTGGATTCCCACTCTTAACGATCCTATAAGACAGAGTAGAACTGCCCCATAGGGTTTCCAAGGAGCAGCTGGTGGATTCGAACTGCCAACCTTTTGGTAAGCAGTCTGAGCTCTTAACCACTGTGCCGCCAAGGCTCCATTATTGTCATTAGCTACCATCTGCTCAATGCATGCTATACTCTAAGCATCATGTTAAATATTTTACATACATGTTATTAATAAATCTTCTCTACGATCCCCTAAGGCACGTACTACTATCATCCACATTTTACAGATAAGAAGACAGAGGCTTGGAGAGGTTATACAACCTACCAAGGTCTCATGCTATCTAAATGCCAAAGCCCGAACACAGCCCCAGATCTATCAGAGCTCAGTGTCTATGTGCTTAACAATTGCGATACATGGGCCTCTTAAACTTTGTGAGCTACTTTAAGAAGTCTGCACTTTACCATGAAGGCCTTGGGGATCCACGGAAGGTTCTACATCTCTTCCTTTCTTTTGACAAATCTCTGAAAATACTTTGAGTTAGACCCACAAACAAAACAGGGAAAAATGACACTTGCTAAACTAGCAAACCGCATCTGCCTTGCAGGGATGCTCATGAGTCACAGCCTCCAAACTGCCCGGGGATTTTCAAATGAAAGGCCCTTATGTGTCTGCAAGTTGCTATCCTGCTGGGTTATCTTCTTCAATAAATGTTTCTTAGCATTGCATTGCTGCACCATGAAAATCTTGCTTTATTATACCTTCTTCAGAGAATCCACAGCCCTACATTCTGCCTGTCGAGTGGGTTTACTGAAAGCTAACTTTCAAAGTCATGCGTTCTATGGTAAGTGTATTTTAAACCATGCAGCATCACATTAAAAAGAAATGGCAGTCATTCTGCCCTGGAAACTGTTCCCTAGCATGACATTACTTTCACTGGCTCCTTATAATCAAGATCTAATAAACAGCACCTTTAAATAAGTCCTACACACAGCCTGCATTGTTACAATCAATTGAACTACTTAAAAAAGAAAACCTCTGAGGCTATCTGGAGGCATTCTGTGCTTCCCTCTGTTTTATGGCACAACCTTAGACACGACGTGTAAAAAGGTCAAGACAGCATGTAGGCTTTTGCATTAAACAGCAGAACACTAATTAGTTTTAGTGACAATGGGGTTCTGTTAGTGCGTTCTAATATTTTGATGCTTAGTTTTGTTTCAAACCTCTAGCCATAATACACAAAAGCTCTTCTATCTCCCAGTTGTTCTTATGTCTTGATTTTTCAGCCCCATCATCTGTTTGAACTGAGCACGTGTATTTTCCATCTCTCTATCTTCATTAAAAGTCTGTTCTAAAGCTTACTTTTGAAACAGTTCATTGACAAGGGTAAATCAAAAGAAAATGTAATGTGGAAACTATATTTAATGTGGAACCTAATATCTCTCTATTTATTTCAACCCTTTTTTAAAATCTCAAATATTAAATTGTGTTCAAACATAATGCCAATGGGTTTTGAACATTTATGCATGTTAACTATCCAGAACAAGTATACTATGTTATAAAATGTTAAACTTCTGAGTGTTAAAGTTTTTAAAAAATGGATTTCCACAGTCCTGAATTCTATTTTAAATTAACAGGAGAAATAAGGTAGCTCTTAAAAACCAGGGAGTTATTAATTTTTATCTGTTCATCACTACATTTGTATGTATAGTTTTACTCATTTTCTAGAATATAGGTAAATTCCTATAACTTTCTCCAGGATAAAGAACTGCAACTGAAGGAAGTAACACTATTTGGAGCTGTATTAACAAACTGATTTCTCTTTAAAATACTGATTACTATAAATTAAACTTACTGTAAAATAAATAATAAACTGACTGAATTTTTCTCAGTTAACTTGGGAATTACCAGTTTCTCGTACAAGACAGATTTATGCCACTTATTGGTGTCATTTACTGCTTTTTAAATCAGTTTGAGGTCATAGCTTACATTGGCCACCATCTTTTCAAGAAGTTATTGGGCTAATGCTTTAATAATACTTTCCAACGCTGTTCACCCATTGGATTCAAAGCAATCAAATCTGTAGGTGGAAAAAGAACCCCACATTCTTCTTTGTTCCCCCCTCCAGACGACTTGGCTATGGTCTATAGAAGCTGAACTTTCATTAAAAGAAAATAAAGTTTCTAGCCCTTCATCTTGTAACGATAGCATCTTTATACCGTAAATCAATATGCTGCTGTTTGCTTTGCTCTCCGGCTAGACAGACCAAAACAATATAGCATCAAGGGAAGTGGGAGCATCCCTTCCAAGCCATTTGTCTTAACGGAGTGCCCACTTCAGAACTGACTTCTTACTGCCTCTGTGATGCCAATTTAACTCTTATCAAACCAGACCCAAAGAAACAAATTCAATTATAAAGCCAATTCTTTATAACCAAAATGGGATATGTATGGGTGTGTTGTAGACCCCTTACCATGTGCCAGGCACCGTACTAAACAACTAAATGCGTGACCTTATTTCTATGAGATAGTTATTGTTTCTAATCTCCATTTTATAAAGGAGAAACCAGCAGCTCAGAGATGTTAAGCAGCTTGCTGAAGGTCACACAGCTAGTTAAGCAGCACAACTGGGATTCTAACCTAAATCTGCCCAACTGCAGATCTCAGGCTCTCAACCTTAATATTATGTTGTGTAGCAAAAGCAATAACCTAATTCTACTTTCATTTATATTCTCTACTACCTATGAACATTTCCATGAATTTGCCTCACAATGGCCATTACTAGAACAGAATAAAACCGCATTTGCTGACTCATATGTTTTCTGCACTCAAAAGGAGTAACACTCAAATCTTGAATCTTTTTTA
The DNA here is from genome assembly GCA_030035585.1 of Dugong dugon. Lineage (NCBI taxonomy): Eukaryota > Metazoa > Chordata > Mammalia > Sirenia > Dugongidae > Dugong > Dugong dugon. The sequence continues at coordinate 91,666,125 of CM057462.1, forward strand.
CCTCAAACCAAATGAAATCTAACCTGTTGCCACCGAGTCAATTTTGACTTATAGTGACCCTATAGGACAGAATAGAACTGCCCCACAAGGTTTCCAAGACTGTAATCTTTACAGAAGCAGACCGCCACATCAGAGCAGCTGGTGGTTCAAACTGCCGACCTCCAGATTAGCAGTCGAAGTGCTTTAACCACTGCGCCACCAGGGCTCCTTTCTTTTCCTCAAGGCACAGGGAAAAGCATACAAGTTGTGGAGTCATACAGATCTGCGTTTGAGTCTCAGATCTGCCCAACTCCCTGTGTGATTTGGGGCAAATTTTCTTTGAGCCTTAGTTTCTCATCTTAAAATGGGAGTAATGGGTGGTGCAGGCAGTTAAAGCACTCGGCTGCTAACTGAAAGGTTGGAGGTTTGAGTCCATCCAGAGACACCTCAGAAAAAAGGCCTGGTGATCTACTTCTGAAAAATCAGCAATTGAAAACCCTACGCAACACAGTTCTACTCTGACACACATGGAATCACCATGAGTTGAAGTTGACTCGAACAGCTACTGGTTTTTTAGTAGTATTGACCTTCCAGGATTGTTGTTAAGACTGGAGCCAATAATTTATCAAACATTAGCTCCATGCTCAGCAATGTGTAAGAACTTTACTTATATTGTCTCATTTAATCCTCACAATGATCCTCTGTGGATTTGTCTTGACACATATCCATCCACTCATTAAAAAAAAAAAAATTAGTATCCGTGGGTGTGACACTATTCATGAGAAGCATGATCCCTGCCATCTTGACTGGCAATCGTTAATTATGATGAAAATAGAACTTTGGGGTTTTGCTTTCTTATGTGTTTGATTGGGGAGCTTAAGTTTATCTACTAAAGTTGAGAAATCTCTCCTTGGCCTGACAGCCTTTAAAATTTGTGATATAGAATAAGGTTGTGTTGTGAAAGAAATGCACTTAAGTTATGATTATCGTCTGAGGCCTTTTACACACATCAAACTTCCTGATAAAAGTCTTCTCTGTTAGCTAGGCTAGAGTGGATTACTAATGTCTTTCAAACGTCCATTCCTACCGCCAAGCATTTACTAATCATGTTCTCTCTGTCTGAAATTCCTTCCCCTTCCTTCCCCTCAACTTTCCAGATCTATCCATTGCTATTAGCTAATTCCTTCAACTAATATTTATTGAGTGCCCACTATGTGCCAGGAACTGTTCTGGATGTTTAGCATTCAGATATGAAAAACAGACAAAAACATCCTAACCTCATGGAGCTTACATTTTAGTGTGATAATTAACCTCTCATCACCCTTATAGAACAGAGTGGAGCATTCTGAGTACAGGCTGAGGATAAAAATGGTCAATGGCCACAAGCGTTCAAACAGAGCACTAATAATATGGGGTGTCCCATTTGAAATCTCGTTTGTCTAGTGAGGCCAGAACAGAGTCCTCTACGTTCTGTAGAACAATAACCTTGAGAAGTGGGTAAACAGAACTGAGTGACTCATTTTTTGGCCAAGTCCAGATACAGCGATTTTTAGGATATGGTAAAAATAGAACTGAATACCTTCCAGGTTTCTGCCTTTGCTTTTTCCAAGGAGCCAGCCCCTCTATAGCTCTGTCACTCAACTGGTTTGTGTTTTGGTCCTAATTCATCCCCACCTGCTTCTCAGTGGCCCACCTGTGCTCCAACTTTAAAGGGGCCCAGGAAAGGGGGCACACTGTAGTATAACTGGATCCTGAAAATTTGGTTTTGGGGAAAGTTCAGACTGCCAACTTTAAATAAAAACAAATAAGCTATTTTAATAGTGAGGCAGTACATTATTTTTCAAGAATGTAGCTACTAGAGCAGCACAATACCCAATATGTCTTGGTTCCTAACTCAATATTTTTAATTACTTGCCTTTATTGGTCAGACAAAATGTAGAGTCAAGTTTCAAGTAATACCTTTTATCAGACTAACGGTAGAATATTGACAGATAAGCTTTGGGGATATAGAAAACTCCCCCTAGGTCAGTAAGGGATTGACTCTGAGCAAAGGATTTCTGTAGGCAGAAAAGCCACTCTTGTCAATATTGTACCATTTGTCTGATAAAAGGTATTACTCAAAACATGGCTGGCTGTTTTGCTTTGACATTAAGAAAAAAAAAAACTGAGTCCTATGAGCTAAAGATGTTACTGTGTAGGATGAATTGTATGTAAGTCAGTCATGTGACATTTCTAAAGCCTTCATTTCTTCATCTTTGAAATAAGGATAATAAAACCTGTCCTGTACACTTCATAAGGTTATTGTATATCATTAATTAATGTTTGTGAAAACATTTTTATAATTGTAAAGTGTCATAAAGCATGTGATATTATTATTATTGACAATTGATGTGCCTACACTATTAATGGCAACAAGCTTACATTAACAGACAGAAAAGAGGTGTTAACACTACAAATTAGAACGGTGAGAGTCCTTTTTAATTCCCATTTCAACGCTGATGATCTATAATCTTAATTCAAGACAAAAACTACTCTGAATCCCTATTATGGGCCAGGTACTAGAGTAATCTCAGTCCTGTCAGCATTTTCATTCAGAGGTAGAAGCTGTTTTTCAACAAAACAAACAAGACAAGGTGTCATACATAGGGAAAGGCAGCATTTGTTCTTTAGCACCCAAGGAAAATGGGTCATTATGGCAACTGTGAGAATTTTTTTCTCCCTTACTAGATAGAACTTCCTTTTCCAAGCTGTTAGATAAACTCTTCCATTAATGAATCCCTAATAATCTGAAAACAAACAAACCTATGGTTGCTCAATGCTATTCACAACATCCCAACGAAAGCTCTACATTCGGTTTCAGAAAGAACTGCTGGATTCTAAGTAGACTCTTCTTTCACTTTGGAATACTCAGCATAACATTGCCCTTGACTTCCTTTTTAATCAAATTCAAATAAACAGACCAGCACTTTCAATGAGCTACAGGAGTCTAGACTTGTCTATGCAGACTCATATACATACCTCATACTTAGAGGATCATCCTGAGTTCCAGAGAAGCTTGACCCTTTTTAAAATGGCTTCGTAGATCAGTTTAGTGTATTTGCCCAAATGCTAATTTTCCCCCAAGAAATAGAGTTTACATCAGCTGCCATTTTTGCTAAAAGCTGCTATTTATAAAAATAACTCATCAGATTAGTGCATTCAGCAGTGGTGAACTACTTCTTGACAGTGCCTTCTCTTATAATAGGCAGTAACAAGGATGAGGTTTCTAAGGAATTGAGATCTGTGACTATAGGGGGACTATTTGTTCAGAATCAGCTGAGGCAATTCTATGAAACAATTGGTTTAGTGGGTTCTTTTTGGCAAAGGAATCAACAGACTCAGATATATTGGTGTCCCATTAAACTAATCCAAATTCAGGTAATTTAGCTCATTTCTTCAACAATTCATTCAACAGTCATTTACTGAATACCTACTATGTGCTAAGACACTCTGCTAGACATCAGGTTGCTCATAGTCCATCAGAGCCACAGACAGGGTAACAAATGTAATACTATGGAGCGGAGAGAGAGCTGTGAGAAAGTGTGTGTGTGTGTGTGGTGTGGTGTGGTGTGTCGCGGGGAGGGAGTGCTGAGAAAGGCTTCCAAGAAGAGGTGAAGCTTGAGAAGAGTTATGAGAACCAGTACAAGTCAGTCAGAAAAAGATGGAGCTTGTGGAGAAGGGAATGCCGGCAGAAAGAATAGCATATGCCATCTCCCAGAGAAACATGAATAAAAACCCCATGGTCTTGCCACTATACCATGCCCCGTAAGGTCCCATGTAAGCTTGTTTCAGAGCTTCCCAGGCTCACCCAGAAGCCCAATGAAGTTCACTGACTGTGGCTCTCTCAGAGGTCTCTGCTTAGAGTTTAAGATGGAGACTAGTTGGAGGAGGGACAGCCCCAAGCTTTTCAAACTTGAGGAAAGCAAAAGCATTTTCTGAAAAGATTTGGCCTCTATGAATTCCGGTGCTGGAATGACAGAGGGAATCATTTGTAAAGTTGAACTAATAATCCTTAGCCTTTATTATCATACTCAATCCAAAATTTATCCTCAGTGAGAAGGCAGGCCCTTTTTCCTCACACAAAAGGGAACTTTGCTTCCTTTTTCACTTCTGATGTCATATCAGACTGTTGTCCAAGGGATCTCTGTTCCCAAACAGTGAGCGCATTCAAATGACAAAGGGAAGGGAAACTAGGTGAAGGCAAAAGTGAGAGCAGACGCTTGAACTTGGCTTTAGCAGACAGAAGAGCTTCCAAACTCTAAATATCAAGAAATCAATAATTCCACACACAAAACTCAATAGCACTATTTTGCATTCAGTCCATTCGCCCCTCTGGCTACTGCTTTGTTTAAGATGCCTAAAAAAAGGTAGCAAGAACTAGAAGCAACTGTTTTCCTTTTCCATTCTCAGTTCACCAAGTACTTGGACTGGGACTTGTTTGTTTCCATAAGCATAAATAATGTGTGTCAAAAGAGATTTTTTTAATGGACTTATGTTGCTGCTCTGTGTGCAGCTGAGTCCATTCCAACTCACAGTGACCCTATAGGACACAGCAGAATTGCCTCATAGAGTTTCCTAGGCTGTGATCTTCAAGGGAGCAGATCACCAGGTCTCTTCTTCTGAGGAGCAGCTGGTGGGTTCAAACTGCCAAACTTTTGGTTAGCAGCTGAGCGCTTAACCATTGCATCACCAGGGCTCCTTGACGGAGTTATACACCTCTGGAAATCGGATTTTTTATTAGAATAAAACCAAATGCACAACCCTAATTAAAGAGTTACAAACACAGCATTGAAGATAATGATCTTTTTGGTCAGCTAGATAAACTGAAACATGCAAACGTGGTATATCACTTTTTGTTCTCAGTCTAAGTTCTCACTATCAATTCAGACTACACAAAACGAAGCGATTTATACAAGTCAATATTAGCTTCATGAATGCTAAAGTATCCACTGTATTCTAGCAATTTGGTAAATCAGTACTTACAAGTTTGTGTTGGAGAGATATGTAATTTCATGAACCATCACTCTGATTTTGTAAGACTAGTAGTTTTACTTGTTTTCTAACCATTTCTGCTATTCATAAGAAAACTGGTAAGAATACAACCTAGGAAAAGCCACAGCCCCTGAAGAAAAACCATCATCAATAATGGAAAAAAGAAAAAGAAATCGTTCACTGCTGAATACGAACAGTATATTCTTTCTCCTTTCTAAGAAATGTCACAGAGCTATTTTTTACTTTAGGAAGCAATGGTGTAGCCATGACGTGTCCCTTTGCATAATTGCCTGCTCTGTTCCCCACTTGGACCCTGCAGGATGTACCCTCCCCAAACACACAAAACAAAGGCTTCCTCCAGACCCCCCTTTGAGATCTCATCTGATTAGCTACAGAGAAGAACCTTTTGACTCCTGCCGTCATTCATGATTTAGTCATTAAATGAGCACAGGTAGTCCCCGACTTATGATGGGGTTCTGTCCCAATGACTCCATCGTAAATGGCTTCTGATGTAAGTCAAACGCCTTTTTTTTTTTTTAGTTTTCATTATTATTGCCTCTTATTATCGATATCTTTATAAAGCTGATCTTGATTTGTTTTGGGGGGGTTGAAACATTACATATAAACACCTGCGAATGAACATCTGAGAATGCTAATGTCATCAAATAATGCTCTGCAACACTGTGTGTAGTACATATTACTAATGATAAGATGTACAAAAAACAAAAACAGGTAGGTGTTAAGTGCTATTCATCATAACTTGAATATGTTGTAAATCGAGGACTACCTGTACTTGATGAACACTCTCTATGTGCCAGGTACCATGCTAGGTCTTGGGGTCACAAAAGTGAAGAAGATGGTCAGAGCCCATGCCCAGACAGAGATTACAGTCCAGTAGTTGCAGGAGATGCAGGTAAGGAAAAGGACAATTACATGACTATGTAATTGTCTCTGCTCTTTGTAATTGTAACTGCAGTGCTCTGGGTGCACTAAGCAGGCCTCCTAATCCAGTTGGAGAAGCCAGTGGCATTTTTCTGGAGGATGGGCTGTTTTAGCTCAGTACTGAGCCAAGGGAAAGAGCAGATATGTGGGTGCAAAGGCAAAAAAATAAGAAGATGGTTTTAAGAAATGGGTTTGCACAGATTTCAACAATGACCTAAAAAAAAAAAGAGTTGAAAGTAATCAAGCTGACCTCTGAGGCCAAATATGTAGAACTAGTCTATTACTGGGTCCCTGGGTGATGCAGACAGTTAAGTGCTCAGCTACTAACCAAAAAGTTGGCAGTTCAAACCCACTCAGAGGCTTCTCAGAAGAAAGGCCTGGTCATCTACTTCCGAAAGGTCACAGCCATGAAAACTCTATGGCGGGCAGTTTTACTCTGAAACACACGGGGTTTTGCCATGAGTTGAAATCAACTTGACAGCATCTAGGGGGAGAAAATGTTTATAAGTGCCTTTCTAAATATATATGGGGTGGAACAGTGAAAAACAAACAGGATCTGGAATCAGAACACCTGTATTCAAGTCTAAAGTTCTGATTCTTATAAGCTACGTGACCCAAGATAAATCACTTAAACTCTCTGGGGTGTGGTTGTATTATCTCATCTGTGAAACTGGAATCATCATGTACCTGCTCTACCATCCTCATGGAGTTGTTAGACTCAAATGAAATAGTGGCTGTGAAACACTTTTTAAACTGGAAAGCATCACACAAATGTGAGTTGTTATTATTATTAAAACAAAATTAGAAGTAAGCCAGTGGAATTAATAGGGTTTATATACAAGGAAAAAAAACAACAACAGAGATTATGAATATAAAGTAAAAGAGAGTTCCCTTTTTGATCTTGTTAGGATAAGGGCCAAAATTAATTTCTCAAAACCCAGGAAATTTGCCAAAAATACATAGAGAAGATATAAATTCTTATTTTTTTTTAAAAAGGAAGAAATTAAAAATGTGATAAAAAGCAGTGCTCAAAGGGAGGGGAAGCTCTGATCCCCATTTAAGATGTCAGAGAGTGGAGTAACATGGTAAAATATACTATCAGGAACGTTTTTAAAAGCTCTAGTGGACACATAGGTATTTTTAGTGCAGACAGTAAAAAGCAAAATCTAAGCCTACTGGAGTGAAAACATGGGAAAAAATCAAGCTGAGGTGAAATGTCTGTATAAAAATTAGATAATCGAATAATGTGTAGGTAAAGCAGAGTGATAGAAGAGGAAAGAAAAGTTTTAGCACGAACGCAGACATCCATTACAATCATCAAACATAGTGTGAGCATCTTCTCCCTGCCAGGTACTGTGCTTTGTGCTGGGGATAAGGCATGGTTCCTGTTTTCTAGGGGCTTGCCATGCAGTTGTAGACCTCTTAGAGTATTATAGAAACAAACAGAACAGAGAGTGATAATGGGTCTAAGACCCAACAAAAGATGGTGCTGGAAGAGAGATTAAAAAATACTGGCGTTTATGGAGCTGTAGAAGCTAAAAGAAAGTGTCCATTGCTCAGAGCATAAGCTGCATGATCACAGATAAAGAAGAGCCATGCTCTCTGGGGGTCTGGTCTGAGGCCTCCTCGGCCCTGAGCGCTGCCTACAGGAACTTCCATCTTCTGTTGGAATAAAGGAGAAGTGGACAGGTGTTAATCAGGAAGTAATTCAAAAAAGTGATGGAGAATAGCAGGAGCTGTGGCTTCTCAAAATTGTTTAAGACAACATCATCGTCGTCATCAGTCTCTTCATCACAATGAAGAATAACGATAATTTCCATGTATGTGCCAGGCATTGTATTAGGTGTTTTACATACATTATGTCATTTACAACTTCTCTGTAGGGTATACATCATTATTATTCCCATGTTACAGATGAGGAAGCTGTGGTTCAGAGAGGTGAAGCAACTCATTCAAGGTCACACAGCTTGTAAGTGGCTACGTAGCTCTAAGGATCATGACCTTTCCCTAGGGGACAGCAGTGGAAGGTGTGGGTAATGGTGAACTTTAGAAAACTCATCAAAATGTGCCAGTGGAGAAAGGTGGGGAAGGTGGGAATGTATATTTCTCTGCATTAAACACAAGTTTTTAGTAAAATAAGCCATAAATTTTCCTGAACACCATGTAGTTTTCCCAAAAGGTTGATAAAATATCTGTGGACATGCTATAAATAGGTATCCAGGACTCCCCTGTGTCCACACCAGAGATCAAAACAAACCAGGTGCTTATACTGACCATAGGTAAGAAGTGCCAAAGACTGGAATAACACCTGGTTTGTCCAAGGTGCCCAGAGGTAGTAGAGCTGGTGGAAAAACATGGTTCAAGCAGACCTGGGGCATAGTGTTGGGCACTGAGACCAAAGGGTGAGGAAAAAAATGATAATATAATAAAGCTAATAATAATTCCCATTTACTGAGACTTGCTGAGGGCAGACACTGTGCTAAGGGCTTCACCTGGAATAAGAAGCTGATGTGGTTAAGAACTGTGTCTGTGAACAGTGCTTAGGGCAAGTTTCATGCCTAGTTCAAGGAACCAGGAATCCTGCCCATTGAGTGAATGGACAGAAAAGATTATGATGTAAGCAGGTTGGCCAGCTATCCTTACAGTATCGTGTCAGCCCTATAACAATAAGATTTATGTGCAAATAGAATAAAAATACTTAAAAGTAATGGTAACTTGAAAGCTACTAGTAGGCAACATCATTCCAGCAATAACAAGAATATAAACTGTAAGTTCTATCCATATTTTGAAGCTCAGTTTAGATGTCACCTCCTCCCTGCCACCTTTCAGAAGGACATTTCTAATCTTGGCTCTGCCACTTTATTGTGTATCCTTAAGCAAGTTACTTAACCAGTCTGAGGTTCCATTTCTTCGTTTATCCATTCATTCAAATACACAATCAATCAAATACAATCAATGTCTAATATGTGCCAGGCAGTGTTCTAGGCACTGGGGATGAAGCAGTGGGAAAAAGAAGTAAAGGCCCTATTCTCAAGGAGCTTATATTCTAGCAAGGGATGGGAGACAATAAAAAATATATAAGGCTAGTGGTGATAAGTGCCATGAAGAAGAATAAAGCAGAAAAAGGGGACAGAAAGTGATGGGGGTGCTATTTTATTTGTGATTATCAAGGAAGTCTTTATCGATGAGTTAAAATTTTTTTTCTGTGGTAACAAAACTTTGACATTGCAACAATCTTCACAGGTACAGTTAATGACATTAATTATGTTCATCATGTTGTTCAGCCATCACTCATACCCATTCCCAAATTATACCATCATCCATAACAGAAGCTCAGTGTCCCCTAAACATTGAGTCCCCCTTCCTCCTTCCTCCAACCCACTCCTGGTAACCACTGATAAACTTTGGTCTCAACTATTCTAGATAGTTCATATAAGTGGAATCATATAATATTGTCCTTTACATACATACAATGGAATATTACTGTCATTAAAGAGAAATTAAGTCCTCATATGTGCTACAACATGGATGAATCTTGAAAATATTATAGTGAGTGAACTAAATTAGTCACAAAAGGATCAATAGTGGACAGGTTCAATTTTGAGCAGATATCTGAATAGTGTGAGAGAACAAACTAAGCAGATATTTGGAGGAGAGTCATTCCAGGAGAGGGAACAGCAATAACAAAGACCCTGAGGTAGAAGTGAGTATTGTGTGTGAGGCTCAAGGAGGTCAGGATGACTGGGATGGTATATTCTAAGAGGAAAGTAGTGGAAGATGAGGTCAGAAGGATAACTGAGGCCAGAACTGTGTTAGTTGGCCATGGTGAGGGCTTTTCACTAACTTGTGGAATTGCTATGATGATTAAATGTGTTGCAGAGTAAAACTGCACTCCATAAGGTTTTCAAGCCTGTGACCTTTCAGAAGCAGATAGCCAAGCCTTTCTTCCAAGATGCCTCTAGGTGGGTTCAAACTGCCAACTTTTTGGTTAGTAGCTGAGCACTTAACCATTTGCATCACCCACTGAAAGACAAGAGCCTGATACATATTACAAAGAGAAAATGTTGCCGTGGAGTCGATTCTGACTCATAGCAACCCTGTAGGACAGAGTAGAGCTGCCCCATAGGGTTTCCAAGGAGAGGCTGGTAGATTTGAACTGTCGACCTTTCGGTTAGCAGCCCAGCTCTTCACCATATTAGCTGCTAAAAAAGTGGCAGCTGTTGTTATTATTCCCTTCCCAACAACTATGAGAGTGAGCTAAGAAACAGCATTGGGATTTTTAAGTCTTTCTTAGAAGTGATTACCAACATGACAAAATGGAAGAAAATTGTAGCTCCAAATGATACTTCTGTCTCTGATTTCTACCTCCCTATGGCCCTGAAGCACTCTTTCCAAATATGATGTGTTAGGATTATTTGCTATCATACCAAGTATAAAAGACATAGAGGCACATAACAGTACATACTGAGACCCAAAGGTAAGCACCAATGATTTTCACCACAACTTTTCATTTAGTAGTCAGAAGTAACCAATTATTTGAAATCATTGTTTCTGTCACTTAAAACTATATTAATACTTCTGCTTTTCCTTCCATATATGGATATATTCTTTCACAAGACCACTCTGCTTCTCAGAGGCTTAAGAACAGTAACTATTTGAGAGCTGAAAATGATGAGGTAATTGCTATTATTTTCAGCTATTTTTTCCCATATGTTCATTTTTCAGAACAATAAAGAAAACCCACAGAATATAGTGGGCAGAGTTAGAAAAAAGATTCCCTATATATAATTTCTAGAGGATTTGCAATTGTACTTTGTGATTCAGAGCTTAGGAGGCACAGAATTTGGAATAACTCTGTTTACCTGTGCAAACTTTCCTTAGCCTGTTGCAACTCGTAAGTCCAACTCTTAAACGCATGGGTGTTGGGTAGAATATACTGAATAAAAAGTGTACAAAGGCTTAATTTTTCTCCTGCATACAAAGATCTCCAAATCTTTACTATTTTGCACAGCTGCCTAGAATAGACAACAGTGGAGCTATTGTCCATGAGTCAAACTGAGGAGGAGTGAAAATACCATTAACCCTTAAAAACAGAACTATCTTATTCTTTTGATTTTGCTGCACACTATACTGTGTTTGTGGCCATATTTGGATCACATCCGGTTAGAACCAGAAGAACACAGGAATAATAGATATCATTCAGATAATAATTAGCCATGTACTTGCAATAGCGGGATGTGAAGTCAAAGGAAAACACTAAAAATGTTGTTTTTCTGGACCATGACAAAGAGCTTTTTAAATGAGTTTGGGCATTTTTTGTGGCTGACTCATGTCTGGAGGCCTCATTCTGGTCACCAAGGCTTCAACTTTTGTACTTTTAATTTCTATCTTTGACAATTTTAAATGCTAAGTAACACAAGGCTTCTTATTGCCTACAAGTACATATAGTTTCTCTTTGTTTCCTCTGTTTTCTGTTTGTAAGCAAATGCTACAATTTAAGATCACATGTTTCAGTCATTGTTGCTGATTAAAGGAAATTATTACATGTCCGGGGACAATGGACCTTACACTTTCGCCACTGATATTTTAAAATTATAAAATCAGTCCTGTAAATTCTAGACTACATTTTAATTTTTTTCACTTAACCTAAATTATATTTTTCTTTTAGACTTGCTAAATTAAAGTGCCAATGACAGCAAAATGACTAACTAAATCAAGACAGCATGATTATTTATTTACCAAAAAAAAGAAGAATGGAAGGAACTATTCTAAGATGCTATCAGTGGTTATCTTTGGAAGGTAGGGATATGGGTGATTAATTTCTTATTTGTACTTTTATATAGTTTCTTCAGTGGTCATAGATTGCTTTTATAACCTTAAAAAGTTCCTAAAATTGTTGATTATGAAAACCAAAATCAAGTCCAAAAAGCATAATAGGTCATTCCGAAAAACCCAAACCAAACCCTTTGCCGTGGAGTTGATTCCAACTCATAGCAACACTATACGACAGAGTTGAACTGCCTCATAGGGTTTCCAAAGTTGTAATCTTTACGGAAGCAGACTGCCACATCTTTCTCCTATGGAGTGGCTGTTCGGTTCAAACCACTGACCTTTCAGTTAGCAGCTGAGAACTTTAACCACTGTGCCACCAGGGCTCCTTGGTAGTTCATTAATACATGTAAAATCACCTAAAATAGACACTATCGAGGGAAAGTAATTATTTTAAAATCTTCTTCTTCTAAAGAATACCTAAACACTGATCTTATAAAACAACACAGTTTCACTGAGACAGAAACTTCTTGGTGGCTCATTGCAAGAATTTTATTGTGTATAGTGAAAGAGAACCAGAAATTTGTATTTAGCTTCTACTTCCCCACTTTAGTTAAGATGTCTTAAAATATCCACCATTCTTCACTGTTCATATACCATCAGGATGCCTAAGTCAGAGGAGGGGAAAAAAAGTACACTGGATCATTCTGTGGCAAAATCTATCTGCATGATTGATACTGGCTGCACAGAATTAATCTGCTAGGCTACGTTTTGGCATTTTAAGCATGGACCATTTTCCTCCTCCTATCTGACTCTTCAGAGATATATTTCTAGGTCTAGGGCTTTATTGATTTTTAAAAGAAAGTACCCAATCCTCCCCCTGACCCCTTCTCTGTCTAGCTACTCCTCCTGTCCTCTTGGCAGATGCTACCCCTTGAGCATTTGGGAGAGCTAAGCGACTAGAAAATATTCCTAAACAGCAGACCCCCTGGTATCTGGCAGTCGGTGCTCAGCTCTATTCATTTCCTTTAAGTTCTCTTTGGTGGGTCGGGCTCCATTTAACTTCAAAGACAAATACTGGGCACAGAAATGATACAAAGAGGGCAGAGGGGCATGAGAATTGGGCCTGGAGCACCTAAGTGCTGAAACAGATCTTCTTTGTTCTTAACCAATGCCTAGCTAATTGCTGGTGCTTAGCAAATGTGAAATAATAAAAATATTACTATTAACAAAAATAATAGGATTTTAAGCAGAAAGATGTTTGGGACCCATTGTTCATAAGGCATTAATGGAAAGATTCTGGCATCTTTTCTTTAAACTTTTCAGTGTCCAGCTTGAAGAGATTTGTTAAAATGTGCCTCCCTTTTGGGGGTGGGAATGTGGGAATTAGCAGATCAAACAGGGGAGCAGGTTCAATGAGAATTTCTCCTAAAAAGTAGGCCATTTAATATCAAATACAACAGGTTAAATTTACAAGACTAATTATTACTTCTGCTCCAAGAACCTCCCCCCTCTGCCTCAGCTGGCTTTGCTGTTAATGGGTCCTGTCGAGTTGATCCCAACTCATAGCAACTCCATGTGACAGAGCAGAACTGCCCCATAGGGTTTTCGAGGCTCTAATCCTCATGGAAGCCAATCGCCAGGTCTTTTTCCTGTGGAGCCACTGGGTGGGTTTGAACTGCCAACCTTTTGGTTAGCATCCAAGCACTTAACTGTTGTGCCACTAGGGCTCCTTTAGAAGGGGAATTATCATTGGATATAGGATAGTCAATGGCAACATAAATCCCAGCTGTACTCTTAAATCCCAGCTGTCCTCTTGGTACTTTGTTTAAAGCTGAAACCAAGATAGAAAGAATTGTTGAGTATTTCCAGTCACCTTTTATAGTCTCATTCCTACTTAGGAGCTAAAAGTGAACTATCAGAAGATAAGGAGTCTATGTTGTTGTTTGTTGCTGAGTTGATTCTGACTCACGGCAACTCCATGTGTGCAGAATACAGCTGCCTCATAGGGGTTTTCAAGGCTGTGACCTTTCAAAAGCAGATCATTGAGGCTGTCTTCTGAGGCGCCTCTGGGCGGGTTCGAGTCACCAACCTTTCAGCTAGTAGTAGAGTGCTTAACCATTTGTGCGATCCGTGGACTGGCAAAATGTGAGTAGTTGTAAAATTGAATGATAGTTACCCAGGGGTTCACTATGGTATTTTCTTTACTTTTGAGTATGGTTGAGAATTTTTGTAAAAAAAGTTTTTTTTTAAAAAAAGTTAACAGTAAAAGGCATTTAGTCCTACTTGGCCACAAAGAGTAGATTGCCTGATCTCTGGAAAGTTGTTTCCCTGCCATTCCTTTTCCTCTGCTATACAGACAAGTATTTTGTCTAGATAACAATCCTATAAATTCTATACGGTGTTCCTTCCTGTTGGAGATTTCTATGATACTTTCTTCCTTTAGTCACATTGTTCATTGTAGCCATTAGATCTTAGGAGCTGCATACTCAGAGATGTAGGAGATACCCAAGAAATCAGAGTTAGGAACACCTGGGCTTAGATTGATACACAATTGCCTTGGACAAGGCTCAGTTTTCTCCTCTGTAAAATGGGAATTAAATAGTATTTTCTTCATTGGTTATAACGACAATGTACGGAAAGGGCTTATGCACAGAAACTGGCACCTTGTACATTCTCGAGGAATATAAGATATTGCTGCTTTTGTCATGGTGGTGGTTGTTATTGTGACCATTCTCCTGTATCTTAGAACATCTGCCCATGATCTACCCTTCTGGGATGAAGAGGCGAGGGGGAAAAAAAGAATGAAGTAAAGTTATGGGTGGCCGCAGATGGATCCTGGTGACTGCCAGTTTCTTGCTTTGCATAAAGTGCCAAGAAGTCAAAGTAGGGTGCTACACCATCCCACCATGCATGCTTTAGACAGCAAAGCTACAAGAAGTTTTCGTTCGTGGTCAGCAAGATTTTCTTTCTCTTTTAAGTGTTTATACTGTGAGCATCATTTCACTAAAATAATGTGAGCACAAGTCTGACAACAGCCTTCCTAATTTAATCTGTGTGTTCTCTTTGGAGGCATTAGTGATGGTCCCAGGGATATTAAAAAAAAAAAAAAAAAAAAGGTTGCCGTTGAATCGATTCTGACTCATAATGACCCTATTGCAACCCTATAAGAAAAAGCAGAACTGCCCCATAGGGTTTCCACGGAGTGCCTGGTGGATTTGAACTTTTGGTTAGCAGCCGTAGTTCTTAACCACTACACCACCAGGGTTTTCAGGGATGTTAAAGGTACAGAATTTTAGTCTAATCTAATTAACAGCCCTACTGACTTCAAAGCCAAAGATCAAGTCACATATAGTCTGGACAAAAATGGTCTCAGGAAGAACAAGTAATCCTAACAATCTCCTTACTAATGAAACACAAATTAAATCATGCAACAAACTGTGAGTTGAACACCCAAAATAAGAATTCACAAATATCATCTCTAGTCTTCAGAAAGCCCTGGGTGACAGGTATTATTATCCCCATTTTGAAAATAGAGATTTGGTGAAGTTTAATAGCTTGTCCAAGGCCACAAAGCTGGCATGTGGAAGGACACAACTTCTGGCGACAAAGCCCATACTTGGAGACAGAATAAATTAACATCATCTTCCTGAAAAAAGAAACGGAACTCATGG
Source organism: Dugong dugon (assembly GCA_030035585.1). Lineage (NCBI taxonomy): Eukaryota > Metazoa > Chordata > Mammalia > Sirenia > Dugongidae > Dugong > Dugong dugon. The sequence continues at coordinate 91,681,520 of CM057462.1, forward strand.
GGACACTGCCACAATCTCTGCTCTGTTCCAAAGCAGCAAATGTTCATTACATCTCAGGTTAAGAATGCAATTAGAATACCCACCATCACTCTTTTTTTTTTTTTTTAATTACACCCTGGTTTTTCAAAAAAATCTGCCCAACTTAACTGGACGTTTCCAAATAAAGGCCCTAATTGTCCACATGATAGCAGAGGCATAATCCTTAACATCAATGTTTAAAACAAGACTCTTCCGGTGAGGTTAAATGTATCTGACCATTATCTGGTAGCTGTAGAATGAAGCTGGTGGGAATGATTAGGCCAATGCAAGCTGGCTACCCATTCTCCCAGGGAGCATGAAAGACATCCGATGTTACAGCGTTTCTAACCTTTGTTTTTCCCTCTTTACACGATGACTTTGACTTGGGGAGAGTGCAGTAAAACAGACACTCTCATGCTAATGGGAGTGTAAATATATAGAACCATTTGGGAAACAAATGTAACAACAGGTAGCAAAAGCCTCAAAACCTGTTTTTGCCCTTTGACTCTAATTCTTTTTCTTAAATCTATGACAAAGACATTGTCAGAATTATGGAAAAACCTTATATCCGAATATGTTCATCACTATATTATCGACAATAGAGAAAGATTAGCAACAATTCAAATGTCTGATAATAAGCTGAGTAAATTAAAACCACACAACAAAATAGCATGCCGCCGTTAAAACATATGTTTACAAGTTTATTACAAACTACATCAATGTGAAAAATGCTTGTGCTATTGTATTAAACTGAAAAAAATACAAACTGATACTTACCAGCCTTATATTAACCTCCCTAATCCTCCGTTTCCTCGTCTGTAAGATGTGACTGATACTAATAATGCCTTCCTCATAGAGTTCCTATGAAGATTAAATGTTAGCATAAAGGTACTTAGAGTAAGTTAAGTGCCATACAGCACAGGTATCATCCTTATTTTATAAACGAGGAAATTGAGGCACAGAGAGAGTAACACTACTGGCCCAGGAGCAAGGGGCAGAAACTGGCTTTGAACCCAGGTCTGTCTAACACCAAGTCCCATTCTATACTACAAGATACCACCTGACAGAAGTAAGGAAGTCAGAAGGATAAGGCAGGTTGGAAAAGGAGTTATTGCAGTTTTACAAATATTGAGTTGAGATGACAAGTTGTTCAGAAATGTATGCCAAAGGGTCAGATCATTATTTTGAACTTCATATTAATTTATATTTCTATTAAGTATTTTTTTAAAGAAAGTAATACTCAAAATTAGGCATGAAGAATAAGCTTATTGCAACACTGTTCTCCCAAAATTAAATGCCAACTAATATCTTCCTGAGCAGAAGAGAGACAAGGAGTCCTAGGAGAGGAACTCAAGCTCGTGTCTAGAGAGGATGAAGAAGACAAGAGACGAGCTGGAAAATAATTACCTAAAGAAACTAGGTGGGGAAAGTTGGTGCAATCATGCTCCATAAATCTTTAAGGGAGCCTTACACACAAAGAGTGGGGGGTGGGGGAGTTGCTGGGGCTGGCTGATGGAATGAATGGAAGATAAACACCCTCAGGACAGGAAGATATCAGCAAAATAACTGAATTAGTAGAATCTTCATGGTAATGGTTGAGGTTTCAAGGGTAACCATGCCTTTGAAAAGAATAAAGTTGACCAATGAGAAATGGTCAACTATCTACCAAACTTAAAACAAGCACAATAACTCAGTATCCCAAAATTGCCATCAATATATCTTTTAGATTTCATATGTATAAATATAAATATGAACTATATGTATATATATAGCTATATATACACATATACATATATTAGAAGTAGACATAGTGTAAGTGGGCTAGGAAATAGTTCTTCAGGGAATTTAGTAAGGAGATAGATTTTACTTCTCTTTATTATTTTTAAAATATTAATATCTAACCAGTTATTCATTTTAAGGATGATGCTTAATCTAATTTTGCTTAATGTACAATAGGTCATCCTAAGTCCTCTAAAGATTTGGGAGGTCTTTAAGCACAGTGGTTTAAAGCATAGACTCTGACCTGGGTTGGAACTCCAACTACAACACTTAGTAACTGTGAGACTTCGAGCAAGTTATTTAATTTCCTTAAGCTTTATTTCCTCATTTGTAAAATGATAATAAACTAATACCCAACATACAATACTATGCTGAGAATTTAAAAAGATAAATGTGTCATAAAGTGTTCAGCACAGCGCTTGCCACAAAGAAAGCACTTGGTAAATTTAGCTGTTATGATTTATAGCAACACATTAAAAAGGCTCTTTGAAATAAATGCAACAATGGACTCAAACACACAAATGATCACGAAGATGGCACGGGATCAGGCAGTGTTTTTCATTCTGTTCTACATAAGATCACCATGAGTAAGAGATGTCTCCATAGTAAATAACAACAACAAAGCTCCCTGAGGGCAAGGACTGTGTCTTTTTATCTTCGCATGCCCAATGCCTTGCACTACTCCTGGGTCATAAGAGGCAGGTCTTAGATCAATAGTTATGGAATGACAGAAGCAGGGCAAGGGGAGGGAGGGAATAGGAGGCAGGGAGAAGTTTATCAAATGGAGAACATGAAATGGCAAATGAATTTTAATTCTAACCATCAGGTTTAAGTGGGAAGTCTCTATTTGTTCTTCATTCATTTCTTCAGTTCATTCATTCATTCAAAAAATATGGAGTGGAGTTCTGACAAAATGGCGCTCTAGCTAGAAGCACCACGCCGTCCCTCCACAGCAAAGATCCAAAAAACTAAGCCAAACAAAGAATACAACAATCCTGAAACCCTAAAACATCCAAGGAAGAGATAAAGAACTCAGCCAAGCACCAAATGGAGTGAGAAAACCAACAGAGAACGGAGAACGAGGAGAGATTCATGCAGAGGTCCCCTACCAGCTAACGCAGCGCGGATCCACCATCTTGGACTCCTATCGGAGACCAGCAAACGGGGGTACCAGAAAGCAACCTCATGGAGCATCCAGCGGAAGACAAAACAACCGGTAATTTCCAGTGTGCGCTTTCCCACCCCCCACCCCTCTTCGCCCCGGCTGGGCCTCCTCTGCTTCCCGCAGCCACGGTCTCTTGACCGGGAAGCGCCGGCTGCTTGGATTCCACACACCCAAGCGGGCAGCTCTCTGGGTGCCATTTGTTGGCTGCTGGTGTTGCTTTTTTCCACTTCTTTTGATTTCTTCCTTGCCTCTTGCCATCTCCCCCTCCTTTCGCTCGAGTGCCTCGCTCCATGCGACATCTGTGCTTCTTCCTGAGGGGCTCCAGAGCGCCAGCAATTTGTGATATACGCTTTCCACTCTCTACACTTCTTCACCCATACTCGGTCCCCTCCGCTTCCCGCGGACACAGTCTCTTGTCTAGAAACACCAGCCCGCACTAGCTGGCTCTCTGAGTGCCATTTGTTGGCTGCTAGTGTTGCGTTTTTTTTTCTGCTTGTTTTGATTTCTCCTTGCCTCTTGCCACCTCCCCCTCCTTTCACTCGAGTGCCTGGCTCCGTGTGCCATCTTTGCTTCTTCCTGAGGGGCTGCAGAGTGCCGGCAATTTGTGATATACACTTTCCCACTCTCTACCCTTCTTCACCCACACTCAGCCTCCTCTGCTTCCCATGGACACAGTCTCTTGTACAGAAACACCAGCCCGCACTAGCTGGCTCTCTGAGTGCCATTTGTTTGTTGCTGGTGTTGCTTTTTTTTTTTTTTTTTCTGCTTCTTTTGATTTCTTGCTTGCCTCTCGCTGCCTCCCCCTCCTTTTGCTCGAGTGCCTGGCTCCGTGCGCCATCTTTGCTTCTTCCTGAGGGGCTGTGGAGCTCTATTTGAGTGTGGAGCTGTTCCCAGTCTAGGCTACTGTGCTGGTGGGATCCCGGGGCTTTTGTTCGTTTTAAATTGTTTGTTTGTTTTCTTTTCCTTTTCTTGAGTTGGGAGCCCTTTCTGGCCACACGCAGCTGCGTGGCAAGGAACTCCCCTTCAGCTTCCACAGACGTGCAGAGGGATCCTTGAGAGCATTTGTTTTTATGTTGGTTTTTTTTTTTTTTTCTGTTTTTTTGAAAGGCCTTTCTTGTTCTTTTATTTTTTTTTAATTTGTTTTGTTTTGTTTTCCCTCTTTTTCCCTTTTTGTCTTTCTTCATTGCTCAGTTTCTCATCCCTCTATATCTTCCTTCTCTTTCTGATCCCTGAATATCAGATGTTGTACACCTCTACGCCTTCTAGCCAGACTGTATTGCAACACCTGAGAGCGACTGCCCCAGACCTCATAGCTGCATTGGTGGGATCCCTGGGAACTTTGTGGTTCTTTAAACTTTCTGATTTTTATTTATTCATTATCTTCTTTTCTTCCTCTTCCCCTTTCTGTTTCTCTCCATTTCGTAGTCTCTCATCTCTCCATTCCAACGGCAAGCTCCCCTAGCATTCTTTTTTGTTTGTTTGTATGTTTTTGGCTCCTGTTCCTCTCTCCTCTCTCCCATATCCATCTTAGCTCCACACATAACAATCTCCCCACTGCATCCTGCCTACCTGCACCATACACTTGACATGATACCACCAAGCAGCACAGGCACGGCCTACTGGAACCTGCCCTGCACTGATTACTGACCCGCTCTGGTGGCTGTAGTAAGTGCCACAAACAACTCGTCCCAGTAACTCCTCTTCAGCTGGACCTGCCCTGCCATACCATATCTGAGTGAGTGACCCTGCCAATTGGAGAAGGAGGCGAAAAGTATTGAGCACACAGAAAAGCAAACAACAAAGAACACACAGTCTGCCTGCTCAGACATAGTCAAATTTTTTTTTTTTTTTAAAAGGGACAAAACAAAAAAATCTACAATCTATAAATGAGAAAAATAACTACTGAATGCCCCGAGGACAGCAGACAATATCAAAACATTTACAAAAACAGGACAGGATGGTTCCAGTAGGTGACCAAAATAAAACACCAGATGACTCTCCTCTGGAAGAAAATGCACTAGAACTACCTGATAGGGAATTCAAATCTCTAATACTCAGAATTCTCCAAGAACTGAGGCAAAAAGCTGACAAACATGAGGAAAAAATAGACAAATTCATGGAAAATAAGGACAAAAAATTAGAAGAATTCAGGAAGATGATGCAGGAACAAAATGCCAAAATAAATTCACAACTAGAAATTATACAAAGACAACAATCAGAAATCCAAAAGATAAACAACAAGATTTCAGAAATGGATGATGTCATAGAAGGGCTGAGAAGCAGATTTGAAACGGTGGAAGACAGGATCAGTGGAATTGAAGACAAACACTTGGATACAACTCTGCTTCAGGAAAACTCAGAAAAAAGAACAAAGAAAAATGAAGAGACCCTGAGAGTTATGTGGGACACAATCAAAAGCAAAAATCTGCACGTGATTGGAATTCCAGTACAGGGGAAGAAAACAGAAAACACAGAGAAGATCATTGAGGAACTGCTGACAGAAAACTTTCCCAATATCATGAAAGATGAAAAGCTGGCCATCCAAGAAGCTCAACGAACCCCATATAGAAGAGACCCCAAAATAAAATCACCAAGGCGTATCATATTCACACTTGCCAAAACCAAAGACAAACAAAGAATCCTGAGAGCAGCTCGTGAAAAACAAGAAGTCACATACAGAGAAGAAACAATAAGACTAAGTAAGCTCAGATTATTCAGCAGAAACCATGCAGGCAAGAAGGCAATGGAATGACATATAAAATCTTGAAAGATAAAAACTGCCAGCCGAGAATAATATATCCTGCAAAACTCTCGTTCAAATTTGATGGTGAAATTAGGTCATTTCCAGATAAACAGAAATTCAGGGAATATGTAAAAGTCAAACCAAACTTACAAGAATTATTAAAGCAAGTTCTTCGATCTGAGGACAAACAGCTTCAGCTCACAGGCAGAACCTAGGACGCACAATCGTACCAGCCAGATACCAAACTAGGAAATGAACTCTCGAGGACTATCCAAAACCAAAAGAAATACAACAGGGAATCAGAGCAGTCAATCGATGGATGACAACAACATCAAAACAATAAAAGAGGGAATAAATGGCATAGGTATACAACCTTCTAATGGAGAGGAAGGCAAGGTGATACCAAGTAAGGGTAGACTGCTTCAAACTTAGAAAGATAAGGGTAAAATTCATGGTAACCACAAAGAAAGTTAACAAACCAACTCATAAAAATAAAGACGAAAAACATAAAGTCTCGGCAAAAACAAAACCTACAAAAACAAAAGAAATGAAAAAAACCCACAAACAAAAGTAATTCAGCACAAGAGAGTAAGAAGAACAAAGAAAACTTCAGCACCACAAAAAAAGCACTACAAAATGACCTCAACAAACTCACATCTATCAATAATTACACTGAATGTAAATGGACTCAATGCACCCATAAAGAGACGGAAAGTGACAGAATGGATAAGAAAACAGGATCCATCAATATGCTGTCTACAGGAGACACACCTTAGAAACAAAGATGTGAATTTATTAAAAGTCAAAGGTTGGAAAAAAATATATCAAGCTAACAGCTACCAAAAAAGAGCAGGAGTGGCAATTCTAATCTCAGATAAAATAGACTTTAAAACAAAGTCTACCATAAAAGACAAAGAAGGACACTATATAATGATTAAGGGGACCATCCATCATGAAGATATAACCATAATAAACATCTATGCACCCAATGACAGGGCTCCAAAATACATAAAACAAACTCTAACAACACTGAAAAGAGAAATTGACCGTTCCACAATAATAGTAGGAGACTTCAACACACCACTCTCAGTAAAGGAAAGAACAACTAAGAAGAAACTCAGCAAAGATACAGAAGACCTAAAGGGCACAATCAGCCAACTTGACCTCATAGACATATATAGAACACTCCATCCAACCACTGCAAAGTACACATTCTTTTCCAATGCACATGGAACGTTCTCCAGAATAGACCATATCTTAGGCCACAGAGCAATCCTCAACAAGATCCAAAACGCTGAGATAATTCAAAGTATCTTCTCTGACCACAATGCCATCAAGATAGAAATTAACAATAGAAAGAGCAAGGAAAAAAAATCAACTACATGGAAACTGAATAATACCCTACTTACACATCACTGGGTGATAGAAGAAATCAGAGATGGAATCAAAAAATTCCTAGAATCAAATGAGAATGAAAACACATCATACCAAAACCTTTGGGACACAGCAAAGGCAGTCCTCAGAGGACAATTTATAGCAATAGATGCACATATCAAAAAAGAAGAAAGGGAAAAAATCAAAACATTAACTACACAACTCAAACAAATAGAAAGAGAACAGCAAAAAAAGCCCACAACCACAGGAAGAAAAGAAATAGTAAAGATCAGAGCAGAAATCAATGAAATCGAGAACAGAAAAACAATAGAAAGAACCAACAAAACCAAAAGTTTGTTCTTTGAAAGAATCAACACAATCGACAAACCACTGGCCAGACTGACAAAAGAAAAACAGGAGAGGACACAAATAACCCAAATAAGAAATGAAATCGGGGACATTACAACAGACCCAACTGAAACAAAAAGGATTATAACAGAATATTATGAAAAACTATACTCCAACAAATTTGAAAACCTAGACGAAATGGATAAATTTCTAGAAACACACAGCCTACCCAAACTACAACAAAGTGATGTTGAAAATCTAAACAGACCCATAACAAGACAAGATATTGAAAAGGTAATAAAAAAAAAATTCCCAACAAAAAAAAGCCCTGGCCCAGATGGCTTCACTGGAGAATTCTACAAAACATTTACAGAAGAGCTTGTACTGGTACTAACAAGCTATTTCAGAGCATAGAAGAGGAAGCAACACTTCCAAATTCATTCTATGAAGCCAGCATAACGCTGATACCAAGACTAGGAAAAGATGTCACAAAAAAAGAAAATTACAGACCAATATCTCTCATGAATATAGATGCAAAAATTCTCAACAAAATTCTAGCCAATAGAACTCAGCATCATATCAAAAAAATAATACACCACGACCAAGTAGGATTCATAGCAGTTATGCAAGGATGGTTCAACATTAGAAAATCAATCAGCGTAATCCACCACATAAATAAAAGGAAAGAAAAGAATCACATGATCATCTCAATTGACGCAGAAAAGGCATTTGACAAAGTCCAACACCCATTCCTGACAAAAACTCTCAGTAAAATAGGTATAGAAGGGAAACTTCTCAACATAATAAAGGGCATCTATGCAAAACCAATGGCCAACACCATTCTTAATGGAGAGAGGCTGAAAACATTCCCCTTGAAAACAGGAACAAGACAAGGATGCCCTTTATCACCACTCCTATTTAACATTGTGCTGGAAGTTCTTGCTAGAGCAATAAGGCAAGAAAAAGAAATAAAGGGCATCCAAATTGGTAATGAAGAAGTTAAACTGTCCCTGTTTGCAGATGATATGATACTATACACAGAAAATCCTAAAGACTCCACGAGAAATCTATTGGAACTAATAGAAAGATTCATCAGAGTAGCAGGATACAAGATAAACATTCAAAAATCAGTTGGATTCCTATACACCAGTAAGGAGAACGATGAAAAGGAAATCAGGAAAACAAGACCATTTTCAATAGCCCCTAAAAAGATAAAATACTTAGGAATAAATCTGACCAGGGATGTAAAAGACCTATACAAAGGAAACTACAAAACACTACTGCAAGAAACCCAAAGGGATCTACATAAATGGAAAAACATACCATGCTCATGGATAGGCAGACTCATAGTTGTGAAAATGTCAATTCTACCCAAAGCAATTTACAAATACAATGCAATCACAATCCAAATACCAACAACATTCTTCAAAGAGATGGAAAAACTAATCATTAACCTCACATGGAAAGGGAAGAAGCCCCGAATAAGTAAAGCACTACTGAAGAAGAAGAAGAAAGTTGGAGGACTCACACTACCTGACTTGAGAACCTACTATACAGCTATGGTAGTCAAAACAGCCTGGTACTGGTACAACGACAGATACATTGACCAATGGAACAGAATTGAGAACCCAGATGTAAATCCATCCACCTACGGTCACCTGATCTTTGACAAGGGCCCAAAGTCCATCAAATGGGGAAAAGACAGTCTTCTTAACAAATGGTGCTGGCAAAACTGGATATCCATCTTCAAAAAAATGAAACAGGACCCATACCTCACACCATACACAAAAATTACTTCAAAATGGATCAAAGACCTGAATATAAAGCCTAAAACTATAAAGTTCATAGAAGAAAAAATAGGACCAACACTTCAGGCCTTAATACATGGCATTAACAGGATACAAACCATAACCATCAATGCACAAACCCCAACAGATAAGCTAGATAACTGGGATCCTCTACAAATCAAACACCTATGCTCTTCAAAAGACTTCACCAAAAGAGTAAAAAGAGAACCTACAGACTGGGAAAAAATTTTTGGACAGTACAAGTCAGACAAAGGTCTAATCTCCATAATCTACAAGAAAATCCAACACCTCTACAACAATAAGACAAATAATCCTAGTAAAAAATGGGCAAAGGAAATGAACAGACACTTCACCAAAGAAGACATTCAGATGGCCAACAGACACATGAGGAAATGCTCACGATCACTAGCCATTAGAGAAATGCAAATTAAAACCACAATGAGATACCATCTCACCCCGGCATTACTGGCGCAAATCAAAAACACTGGAAATAACAAATGTTGGAGGGGCTGCGGGGAGATGGGAACTCTTATGCACTGCTGGTGGGAATGCAAAAATGATACAACCATTTTGGAAGATGATATGGCGCTTCCTCAGAAAGCTAGAAACAGACATACCATTCGATCCAGCAATCCCACTCCTAGGAATATATCTTAGAAAAATAAGGGTGGTCACTCGAATAGACATATGCACACCTATATTCATGGCAGCATTGTTCACAATAGCAAAAAGATGGAAACAACCTAGATGCCCATCAACAGATGAAGGGATAAACAAACTATGGTACATACACACAATGGAGTACTATGCAACAAGAAAGAAAAACAATGAATCTGTGAAGCATCTCATAACATGGATGAAACTGGAGGACATTATGCTGAGTGAAATAAGTCAATCACAAAAGGACAAATATTGTATGAGACCTCTCTTGTAAAAACCCATGAAAAAGTTCACACATAAAATGTAACAATCTTTGTTGGTTACCAGGGATGGGAGGGGTGGTGGGGGGATACTAAATAGGCAATAGGTAAGTGGTATCTTGGGTGAAGGGTGAGACAGTACATAATACAGGGGAAACTAGCACAACCTGTACAAGGAAAGGTCATGGAAGCCCCATAGACACATCCAAACTCCCTGAAGGACTGAATTGCTGGGTGGAGGGCTGTGGGGACCGTGGTCTTGGGGAACATCTAGCTCAACTGGATGACACAGCTTATAAAGACAATGCTCTACATTCTACCTTGGTGAGTATTGTCTGGTGTCTTAAAAGCCTGTAAGCGGCCATCTAAGATACTCCACTGGTCTCATCCCTTCAGGAGCAAGGGAGAATGAAGAGAACAGTATACGAGGAAAAGATTAGTCCAAAGGACTAATGGACCACTGCTACCAAGGCCTCCACCGGACTGAGTCCAGTACAGCTATATGGTGCCTGGCTACCACCACTGACTGCTCTGACTGGGATCACAACAGAGGGTTCTGGACAGAGCTGGAGAAGGATGTAGAGCATAATTCTAACTCACAAAAAAAAAGACCAGATTTACTGGCCTAAAGGAGAATGGAGAAAGCTCGAGAGTATAGCTCCCAGACACCCTTTTAGCTCAGTGGTGAAACTACCTCTGAGGTTCACTGTTCAGCCTGGGAGTGGACAGCCCTGTAAAACCAAATGAGACTAATGAGGTACAGGAGTCCAATGACAAGGGCCAGAAGGCAGAAGGGGACAAGGCAGCTGGTGATAGGGAACCCACAATTGAGTAAGGATATTGTTGATGTGTTGTGAGATTGTTAACCATTGTCATAGGGCAACATTTGTAGTAACTGTTAAATGAGAAACTATTTTGTCCTGTAAGCCTTCATCTTAAGTGAGAATAAAAGCACAATAGGAAGAGCGTAGTCAATGTCACTGAACTGTGCATGCAGAAATTTTGAAACGGTGTATCTTTGGCTATGTGTATTTTCACCAAAAAAAAAAGGTTGAGAAGATAGAGGGTTAATATGTTGTGGGGTTGTTAACCAATGTCATAAAACAACATGCGTACTACTGTTTCATGAGAAACTATTTGTTCTGTAAGCCTTCACCTGAAGTACAATAAAATATAAAAGAAAAAGAAAAAAAAAATATGGAGTGAAGGCTTACCCTGTGATGGTGGTGGAAAGACAGAAGTAGACAAATGGAACACAGTACAGCAGGGAACATAAACATTTAAAATAATGTCTATAGAAGGCAGTGGGGCAGAGTGGCTAAATGTAGGTTCTTTTGTTTTTTTTAAATGTAGGTTCTTTGCAGTCAAGGACCTGTGGGTGATGATCTGAGTCCAGAAAGGAGAGGTTAATTGACTTGCCCAAGATCACATTATTAGCTAATGGAAAGCCAGCGCAGGATGGGCAGAAATAAAGAAAACTCAAATCTCCTCCCTTCTTCCAAAACAGTTTGGGCATATAACATCGACTGGACCTCCACTTTCCCTTGCATGGCATTCAGTACCCTTTATTGTATTAATGAGGTCCCTGGGTGGTGCAAAAGGTTAACAATGTGCCCGGCTGCGAACCGAAAGTTTGCAGGTTTGGGTCCCCCCAGAGGCACCTTGGAAGAAAGGCCTGGCAACTTACTTCCTAAAAACCAGCCATTGAGAACCCTATGGAGCACAGTTCTACTCTGGGGTCATCATGAGTTGGAATCAACTTGACAGCAAATTTTTTTTTTAATTAATAATCACTTGTGACTTGTGTAATGGCTGTCCTCTATTAGAGTGCAAGCTACCTGTGACTGACAGTGTACCGCATCTGCCTTGTTCTTCACAGAATCCCCAGTAAAAGTGTCTGGAACTGTGCAACTGTGCTGTCCAATGTGATAGCCGATAGTTACAAGTGGCTATTGGCCACCTGAAGTGGCCAAATTGAGATATGTTTTAAAGTATAAAATAAGCACCGGATTTTAAAGACTCAGTTAAAAAAAATTTAAAATATCTCATTACTAATTTGATATTGATCACATATACAATATTTTAAATATATTGGGTTAAATGAAATGCATTATTGAAATTAATTTCACCTGTTTCTTTCACCTATGGCTACTGGAAATATTTACATTACGTATGAGGTTCGCATTTGTAGCCAACCTTATTATTATATTTTGAATAAAGAAGATGCTTCACAAATTGTTGCTGTATGAATGAATGAATGATCAAGAAGGGCTTAGGGCTCTAAAAGACTAAAATAAGCTTCTTCCTTATAGAATGAGGCCTGACATCATGATGACATACACAGTCTCTTTATTAATTGGGAAGTCCATAAAGGTAATCTGGATATTACATGCTGTGTTCTCTGACAGCTAAACAAGCAGTAATAGGGTTTTTAAGGCATAAGAGCTCAAAATACCCTATATTTTTTCCTGTCCAAAAAAAAAAAAAGTGTCAGTCCTGTGTGGAAAATCAAAGAAGATTACAATCTTATTACAAGATTAAAACTTCATAACAGAGTACATCCAAGCAGGCCACACTGAAAAGGGTATGGAGAGCATGCATTATATTAAACCATGAGTTATTCTGTGTAGGCCTGAGACTGTAAGAAGGAAATGAGAAGGAAAATTACAGAGGCAATAGAAGAAAACAGAATTTTATAGCATTTGGAGACAATCTTTGAAGAAAAATGCTGAAAGTAATGCTTTTGTTTTTGAAAAGAAAAAGTGCCCAAGAAACCAATAATTTTCTAAGCTGTCCTACATCACCCAAAAATATATGAGAAGAAAGAAAAGGAGGAAGGCAGGGAGGGATGATGAAAGGCAGGCAGGCAGGCAGAGACGTGGAAAACAAAATAACAACTGGAAATTCATATTCCAAAATGGCAACAATGATGCTTTCTAGACGGTGGGATTGTGAAAGATTTTTCTTTCATTGTGCTTTTCTTCATTTTCCAAAACTTCTATAATAACAAAGTACTGATTTGTAATTAGAAAAAAATGTAATAAAATGTTTCTTAATTAAAAGGATAAAGGAAGGAGGGAAGCTTAGCATAGTAACTCAATGACAAACCATAAAGAGAAGGAGGAACCTCTAGCAAGCCTGGAACCAAAAAACCATCAGGTGGCTGGGCAGAGTCTGACACATAGAAAACCAAGAAGATCAAATAGCTACAAGAATGATGGAGTGGGTACCAGCGGGGAGTAGGCCAATGAAAGACCACATGCAAGAAATTGGGACTCAACCTTCCAAACTTGAGGTGACAGAGCTAAGGGAACAAGACAAATGAACCAACTTTCAAAGCTAAAATGATGATGGATAGACCTGGGAGCAGCCGAAGCCTAACAAGGGAAGAAAGGTCCTGGAAAAGTCCTGAACTTTATCAGGTTTTTTTCCTGAGGTTGAAAGAAAAGACAGAGTGAGCAGTATAGGATTTGTTATCATACAATTTAGTTAGGAATTCACTTGGAAAATGTTAAGCAGTTCACATACCAAAAACCAAAAACTCACTGCCATCGAGTCGATGCCAACTCACAGTGACCCTGTAGGACAGAGAAGAACTGCTCCATAGGGTTTCCAACGCTGTAAATCTTCACAGAAGCAGACTGCCACATCTTTCTCCCACAAAGTGGCTGGTGCGTTCAAACTGCCAACCCTTCAGTTAACAGCCGACTGCTTAACCACTGCACCACCAGGGCTCCTTGTTCACACACCAAAACCTGCTGAATGTAAGCAAATGTACCAAGACTTTAGTCTTTTCTGATAAGACTGCCTGTATAGTCCTCAGGGAATCACTCATTCCACAGAAATTTATTGAGAACTTTGTGTTTTAGGGGTTAGGAGGGGGAAAGGACTAAAACAGAAACCCAAAGGTCCAGCTATAGTCTCTGGCTACTCTGGTTGTCTACACCTATAAGGTAAACATATGAAATGAACACACTATCTGATAGGAACCAAACTGTCCGCACAGGACACTGTTCTTGTATGATTGCCTGAAGACTTTTAAAAACCCTTGTGCCTAGAATATGCTGCTGTTTTTAGTTGCCGTCAAGTCAGCTCCAACTCACGGCAACCCCATGAACAACAGAAGGAAACACTGCCCGGTCCGGCTCCATCTTTACAGTTGTTGATATGCTAGAGTCCATTGTTACAGCTACTGTGTATTCTGAGTGGCTTCCAACCTAGGGGGCTCATCTTTTAGCACTATATCGGACAATATTCTGATGTGTTCCACACAGTTTTCATTTGCTTATTTTCAGAAGTAGATCTCCAGGTCTTTCTACCTAGCCTGTCTTAGTCTGGAAACTCTGTGGAAACCTGTCCACTATGGGTGACCCTGCTGGTATTTAAAATACCATTGGCATAGCTTTCGGCATCACAGAAACTCACAAGCCACCCCAGTATGACAAACTGATGGCGAAGTGGTGGCAGAATATACTGTTGTTAGGTGCTGTCCAGTCAATTTTTGCCTCAGAGTGAAAAATGTGACAGAGCAGAAATGCCCTATAGGGTTTTCTAGGCTGCAATCTTTACGGAAGCAGTTAGCCAGGTTTTTCTCCCACAGAGCCACTGAGTGGGTTCAAACTGCCAGTGTTTCAGTTAGCAGCCAAGCATTTAACTGCTGCACCACCAGGGCTCCTACACAGCTGCTCCGAGGGAGAAAAGACTGGTGATCTGCCCCATAAAGACTAAACCAAAACCAAAACCAAACCCACTGCCGTTGAGTCAGTCCCAACTCAGCGACCCTATAGGACAGAGCAGAACTGCCTCATAGGGTTTCCAAGGCTGTAAATCTTTACGGAAGCAGGCTGCCACATCTTTCTCCCACAGAGAAGCTGGTGGCTTCGAACCGCCGACCTTTCGGTTAGCAGCTATGCACTTAACCATGTGCCACCAAGGCTCCTTCTATAAAGATTACAGACTAGAAAATCCTATGGGGCAATTCTACTATTTCAATGGGGTCACTATGCTTTGAAATCAACTGGACAGCACATAACAATAGGGAGGATATATTAGAATTCAATAAAAATTCAATCCAAAAGGGTTTGGGACCACTGAAGAAGCTATGAATAGCTGCTCTCTGTAGTATATGCACTTCAGAGCTTCAGAAGAACAGTAAGGTACCCAGTTTTCAGATGTGTTCATGTAAACTCAAATAAGTTAGGCAAAAGAGAAAAAGTACATTCAAGCAGGTAAACACCTTAAAAAAAAATTGCTTTCTAAATATTACTGTCAAATTTAATCATGTACTTTGGCATACCCAAAACCAAATCCATTGCCGTTTGGTCAATTCCGACTCATGTATTTAATTTATATTTATATAATGTAACTTTTTAAATAACTATCCTTCAAATACACCCCAAATTTCCCTCCTGCAAATGGGTCATGTGACATTCTTGTTTACACTGTAAAAATGATATTAAAGTTCAACAGTAGTGTAGAAATCTCTATCTTAAAACCATCTTTAGATTTAATAGCAAAGCATCGTAAGGGTGAGAATTCAGGAAATCCTAGGACACTTTGGGTGGACGCATCTTAAGAAATAATGTCAGTCTACTCCTGGGCAGCAAGACTATCTAACCTTTTGATGATGACTCCAAGATATAACTTTAAACACCATACAGCCACATCTTCCTCCTTTATTTTTTCACTTTTTATTTATTTATTTTTGTTTAAAGAAGCTTTTTGTCCATTAAGTGGTTAAAACTTAAGGTTACCCATCCAAGGAGTAGGAAATGAAGGTTCTCAGTTTGATGGACAACAGCTCAGAGATCCCTGATGTCCCAAAATATTAGGTTTCTCTTCTAATAATGTTGGAAATATTGCCTACTGTCAGGATTAATCTGAGCCACAGCAAAAGCTGATTGTAGGTGACACAGTCACAGAGCAGTGCCTGTGTTGGTTTCCACACACCGTCAAATCTGCTACAAATGCAGGGGTGAACGGGAGAGAACTGTGATACCAGGTTTCCTGGTGGCTAATAGATTGTGACATGGAAGAAGGAAACCTTTATTTTAATTCAAAAAACAAAAGCCAAATAGCAAAACTTATGTACGTGCTGAACTTTTTTTTTCTTCCTCAAGTGGAAAACATTGACTTGCTAACAACTCTTGGCTGGCATCAAGGGAAAGTGGAGGTATTTGCAGATGTGGAGGAAGACATACAAAACATTTTTCAAATCAAAGGCTTGAATTATTGCACTGGGTTCATGAAATTTCACAGGCATCTAGACACACCATTGTCTTCACCCTGGAACAAGCTGCCCTTTCTTTCAAGAAAGAAAACAACCCAATGTTTCTTACAATCAGATCTGTATGTATCAGGGAGCTATCTATATTTTGAAATTCTTTGCATTGTGTGTGGAAGGGTGTGCTGTTTGGACCCAACAATGGTAACATTGATCTTAAGATTTTTGAATTTTGGTTGCACAGAGCAAACAGTGAAAGAAAACTGGCGGCTTTCAGAACTAGGGCAACAGTGCTCTTACACAAACTTGCTTCTCTCCTGGCTGTTTTACATAGCCAAAGATCAATACTGCTCATTCAGCCAATGTTACTAACCCCATTTATCAGCTTCTCTCTTAAAAAAAAAAAAAAATTGAAAGGATCTTGCCGACAAAGTTATGTCATCTTCCGCTCGCTCAACTGCAGGGTGGATAATTCACTTTGTTGTGCACCCCCAACAATTGGGCCTTGTTTATGAACTTACATTTATTAAGTGAAAGTATTTGGAAACTGATGGTACATTCAAGCTTGGTTGCCATGGGCAGTAATCATGGCAGAAAGTCATGACCTCCCCGTTATGCAGCGAGTAACTAATTGAAATGATACAAATTACTTCAATTCTCTGTCTGCCAATTTAGAGCCTGGTTCTGGTCAAGGGTCAAATGAGTTCCTATTCATGAGACTATGTTTGAAGTAGCTGCTACCATAGCAAAGGGGTTTGGTGTGGGCATTGCTACTCCTTTGGACTTCACCACATACTGTGGTGAGACACTAAAGCATAAGTTCCAAAGCCTACCTTAGCCAACACATCAAAAGCTTACTGTTGTCACTCGGTTTGTGCTACTTGTCAACAGCACTGGACATGGTTTGCTAAACTTTACTGTCCAGAAATAAATGTTGTATTCAGAAGCCACTTAGGGAATCCATCCTCTTTAGGCTGTGTATTTCACCAGCTCTATGATATGCCCACGGCAGAGAAAACCAAATGCCATAAACGCAATATTGAACGATTCTCAACTTATCAATTCCCAACAAATGTCATCCTTTTCAGCTTCTTTCAGCCCTGGCACATATACACATACCTGCCAAATAAATAAGATGAATTAAAAGCCTAAAAGGTATATAGCAAGTAAGTTCGTTCTTCAAAGCATAATCAGGATGATTATCTCTGTTTGAGAAATGACACTAAATGTTCATCTAATTGAATCTGGGAAATGTGGCAATAAAAAGTTAATAATTTACAGAGAAATTGTTCTTCAGAAAATTCTAAGTGAATGCCCACTAAATGAATTTGAGGAATTTTGCTCAAAGGCTTATAGGCTATGTGACAAATGCAATGGCTTACTTTGAATATGTTTTGACACCACCAAAACTATTTGCTTTAAAGAAGCATGCTAGTACACATACGTGCATGGAGGCACACAGATTTTATCTGCAAAATACCTAGGAAAAATGTAAAAACATCTCCCCAAGACAGCTGAAAATATAAAGAGAAAGCTACTTCAGTGTTTCAACTTTAGCCTAAAGATTGGATTCGGGGATTGTACTAACGCTATTTCGCAAATCAGATTTCCGAAAAATTAACGTCTAAAGAAAAAGCCTCCTAAATTCCCACTGAATTCTTCCCTTCTTGTTGTTTTAATAGCAGAGATTTCATATAGCGTTTTGAAGACGGGACAAAATTTACAAAACAACGAGGTGCAAATTTAGCTTGGACATCTACTCTAGCCAATCCATGCCAGCACACTAGCAGATAACTTGGAATATCTCCCATCTCAAATTATGGCATTCCAGAGGAAGACAGAATCTTGGTGAATCCATTTTAAATGACATTAATAGACTGTCTCCAAATTTACACTAGAATAGCAAGCTAATAAAGCTATGGCACAAAGCCACTGCAACATTGTTTGAAGCTAGAATTTCCCCCTTGAAACGTGTCCTAAAAAAAGTATGGTCACCTTGGGTGAGTGGTTGGTCCTGTTCTGGAAGACCCCAGCCACTGTAACTCCTGTGTCTGGCCAGCAGACACTAGTCTGGATCCAAGGTGTGACCTGGGTGCTCAAATTGGCACTCTTGGTTAAATCAAGAGAGTCACCCACAGCCTCTGTGGGACTACTGGGCTCTAACTGGAGAGCAGTGTTTAGAAAGGCAATGGAATAGGAAAAACAGCAGTAGAATGGAGTGGTCAGAAGCACTAACTTAATAGTCAGCCAGATCTGAGTTCAAATCCCAACTCTGCCACCTACTAAGTATGAGACCCTGGGCAAGTTATTCAGTTTCTCTGGACAACTTGTATAGAAAAGCATCTTAACACAGTGTCTGCCATACAGTAAGTGCTTTTTTCAAGGATAACTCTTATTATTACAGAAAGAAAAGACCCCGGCCAAGAAAGATAGTACTAGAACACAATCTACAACTTAAAAAAAAAACAAACTTCTCAGTTGAAACATTCCAATTTGCTTACTATTATCATAACTGTTATAGAAATTCACACTCATTTCATTACAAAGATTCTAAATCTCAGAAATAATATTCATTTTTCATTCATTAAACAAATGCAGGCCCTAGAGATACAACAGTGAGCAAGGTCAACAGGTTTCCTGGCATCATCCAGATCATACTACAGTTTACAAGTAAACCACAACATGGTAAATAAAAAAACGGAGACATATGGGGTGTTACGGGAATTCGGAGCACAGGATTGATCTATCTAGTTATATTCTGAATAGGATTTTTACCACTTTTGTTGGCTAGAAAAAAGCAAGAAAGAATTTGTATCATGGGTTTTTCCTCTGAAAAGCATTTTTCCATTCCAGGGTAACTCTTCCTAGGAGTTAAGAGAGGCAGATACAATGGAGGTTCTCTACCCTAACGCCCTATCCTACTCTCTAGTCTTATCTTAAGCAGGGCTAGAGGCCATTCTCTGAGACTTTTAACCTCTGTGCTTCTTTTTGTGCCATGCCATTTCATCTTCGAACCTGGGGTGTCCTTCTCCACCCTTCCATCTCCAAACATCCCAATCTTTTCCAGGCTCATCTCCTATGCCAACTTCTCCATGAAGCCTTTCCCAATGCCCCAAGCAAACTGTGATTCCTCCATCCTCTGGATTTCCTGGCCTCATGAGTTGGGAGCCACTGGCCTATACTACTCCCATACTTGATGCCTGAGTATGGTCCTTGAGTAGGTTCATTGGTCTTATCTCTCCAAATAGACTATACGTTTCCTGAGGGCAGGAATCAAGCCTCATGCCCAAACACCTAGCACAGTGTTTTGCACTTGGGAGAACTCAATAAATATTTGATAATAATGATAATACTTTCTCTTGTTTCAAACTTGGATTTTTCAAATAACCAATCCCAAGGAACTGGGTACTAAGTCACCACAAACAGTTAATGAATGAGTACTTCTCCTAATTCTGAAAGAAATAAACAGACCACCAGCATTAACAGAGGTACTCCACTCCTTCAAATAAAACTACCCATTAGTCAAGTACGTCAGTCAACAAACACTTATTGAGCATCTGTTATTTATCAGGAATTGGGGTGAGGCCTGAAGATGCAATCTTTCATGGAGTTTATAGCTTATACAGAAGATAGGCATTAAAATTGATTAAAGGTACTAGAACTCAATTATTTAAATGGACAAAAGACTTGAAACAGACATTTTACAAAAGAATATATACAAATGGCCAATAAACCCAGTATCATTAGTCATTAGGAAAATGTAAATAAAACCACAATGAGATACCACCACACATCCATTACAATGGCTAAAACTAAAATGATGGACAATATCTAGTGTTGATGAGGATGTGGAAAAACTGGAACTCTCATATTCTTCAGGTGGGAATGTAAAATGGTACAACTACTTTAGAACAATTTCACAGTTTCTTATAAAGTTAAACATATACCTACAATATGACACAGCAAATCCTAGGTATTTATTTACCCAAGAGAAATGAAAAAGTATGTCTACCAGAAGTTTGTACTTGAATGCATATGGCAGTTGTATTCATAATAATCAATTACTAAAAAAATCCAAACATCTATCAGCAAGTGTATAGATAAACAAGTTGTGGTATATCCATACAACAGAATACAACTCAACAATAAAATGAAATAGATTACCGAAACAGAACATAGAAAATTTCAAAAACAGTTACCTGAGTAAAACAAGCCAGGTGCAAAAAAGCATATATATATGATTCCATTTATATGAATATTATTAGAAAAAGAAAATTAATCAATAGTTACAGAAAACATGTTAGTGTTGCCTGAGGCCAGGCATAAAAGGAAGAATAGACTGCAGAGGGGACTAGGGAACTTTTGGAAATGATGGAAATGCTCTGTATCTTGATTATAGTGGTGGTTACATGGGTTTTTATTACTAAATTTGTCAAAACTCATTAAATTACACACTTTAAATGGGTGCAGTATGTTATATGTAAAGTACATCATAATAAAGTTGATTTTTTTTTTAACTGCCATGAGTTTTGTCAAGGAGAAGTACAGGGTGCATTGGGAGATGAACTAGCTCTAAAAGTGAGTAAAAATGCCTGAGTCCTAATTTGACTTTAATCTTATACTGTCTTTTAAAAAGATCATTCCTACTATGTATTTCCTCCATAATTAAATTATCACCTCTTTAAGGGCATAGGAGGAAAGGACATTCGTGTTTGTTTATAAGCCTGGAATTGTGCTAGGAGATTCATGTAGTATATCTCAATACTGACAACATCCTGAAAGATAGGTATTATTATCACCACTTTAGCTTTAATGAAATTGAGACTTGGACATTAAGAAACTTGCTTGAGGTAACCCACTCTGCGAATGGTGGAACCAGAATTTGAAGCCAAGTCTTTCTGCCTCCAAAGCCCAAACTCTTTTCCCTGGAGCTCACAGGGTAATCATGTTCAACATTTCTCTATGACTATGGCACAGTGGTTAAGAGCTTGGCTGCTTACCAAAAGGTCGGCAGTTTGAATCCAGCAGCTGCTCCTCAGAAACCCTACGGGGCAGTTCTACTCTGTCCTATAAGGTTGCTATGAGTCGGAATCGACTCAACGGCAACAGGTTTTGGTTTGTTTGGCATAGCAGCCATAGTAACATATAGATGCTGAAATTATAGTGGCTTAAATTTATTTCTCACTCATGCAGTCCTACAAGTGTTGGAAGGGGAGGGAGCTCTCCTCCGAAAGGCTGGCTAGCATAGTTCCATAGCTTTGGCTACTTTTCTTTGCACATATACCATGTACCAGCACTGGGCTAGGTGCTTCACAGATATTAGCTCATATATATATATTTTTTCCTTCTAAAAAAAAAATTGAAACACCTTTATTGAGGTATAATTTGTATATGAAAAACTCCACCCATGTTAAGTGTACAACTCAACGACTTTTAGTAAATTAGAGTTTAGTAATCATCACCATGATCTGCTTTAGAACATTTCCACTTCCCCAGAATGATCCTTCATGTCCGTTTGCAGTTAATCCCTGTATTCACTCCCAACCCGGGCAACCACTATTCTACTTTCTGTCTAGATAGATAGATTTGTCTTTTCTGGACATTTCACATAACTGGAATGATACAATATGAAGTTTTACGTCTCTGGCTTCTTTCACTTTTTTTGTTAAGTACCGTCGAGTTGGCCACTGACTCATGGCAACCTCATGCAAAATGGAAAGAAACGCTGTCCAGTACTGCACCACCCCCATGACCAACTGCAAATCTGACCATTATAATCCACAGGGTTTTCACTGGCTGATTTTTGGAAGTAGATCACCAGATCTTTCTCCCTAGTTTGTCTTAGTCTGGAAGCCCCACTGAAACTTGTTTTGCATCAGAGCAACATGCAAGCCACCACTCACAGATGGTGGTGGCTGCACATGAGGTGCCTTGGCTGGGAATTGGAGCCAGGTCTCCCACATGGAAGGCAAGAATTCTACCACTGAACCGCCAATGATCCTACTGTCTTATCATAATGGTTTTGAGGTTCATCCATGTTATAGCAAGTATCAGTAGTAGTTCATCCCTTTTTATTGCTGAATAGTATTCCATTGTATGGATATATCACAGTTTGTTTATCCAGTCACTAGTTGACGGACATTTGGATTGTTTCTGACTTTTGGCTATTATAAAAAATGTTAGTTTACAATATCTCTGTGAGATAGATACTTTGATATTCATTTTACAAATGAGAAAAATCAAGGCTCAAGAAGTAATTATGTTGCCCAAGGTCAAATAGTTCATAAGTCATAGAGTCTCATCTCTCTAATTCCAAAGTCCTTGCTCGAAAATGGTCATTTTCAGATTTGCGGATTTTACTGAACTAAAAATTTTTTAAAAAGTTTAAAAATGTTAGAATAAACTTAACTTCGCCATTTTTAGTGTTTTGCAAAGGACAGTTTAAAAACCAGCTACCAACTACCATCACCATCATTTCATTTTAAAAAGGATATTTTTAACACCAAAGTAGAAGGATAAATTTGACCTTATAGAAAAGCTCATTACATTGTTCTGTTTTTCTCATTTCTCTGCAAAGAGTTAGTGAAGACAAGCCCTCACGTAGAAGCCACTGTGCCTACCCACTAAGCTACCTAATTGGTAGGGTCACAGGGACTATGCACTAAACTGAATTAGGTGAAATATTCTCAGCTCCTTTTAAAAATGATGTTACATAAAAAGTCAAGGCTTTATTAACTTTATCTCAATTATTTACAACAGATCCCCCCCCCAAAGAACTTGTTATTTTTATAACAGTGTAGTGCAGTGAGGTAAGACTCTTTCCTCCAGGAATACAACTTTTTGATTCCATCATACATCTAGCAACAGTCCCAGTGCCCTGGAGCAAAGAACCAAGTTCCAAAGATCCAAAGACCAATCATTCTGTAACCACACACCTGCCAGGCTAGCTTAGATTTTCTCACCCTGAGAAATGGAAACTATATAAATGCCTTGGATGGTAATTCCATGGCAACAAATTTTAATCTAGAAGATTTCACTCAAACGCAGCATTCATGGAGGCTGAAAGAAACGTTGAAGTCTTGCTGACATTCGTTTCGTGGTTTCATCCAGGTCCCAGTGGAACAAATGCCATAATTAGCCTTCAGAAGAGAGGCCAGAGATTGACTATGAGGTCCCTCCAGTCATGCCTTGAGGCCTTGCTAGACTGGGCTGCTCACACTGTTGCTCTCTGCTTTGTAGCTATTTGTGCAAGAACAAAAGGATTTCAGTCTCCCTTGCTAGTAATCCAACTTCACAAGCATGAAATTTACAGACACACACAAGAATTCATCATTGAAACCTTTTCCCCTTGTCATGTTCAGCTGCTGAAAAGTGGGCACACACTCGGATATGAATGTTAATTAAAAAAAAAAAAAAAAAGAATGGACAAGTTTTCTGAATCAGCTCCAGGCACCCTCCGCTCCTGCCCTAGCTACAGGTCGACATCTTGGGAGTTTGACCTTTAGGGAGAAAATTTGAGTCCCTCCACAATATCTAGTTTGGGAAGATTTTGTTGAATTTTATTACCATCCTGAAAGTCAACTACTTTCCCTTAATAAATAAAATACACCCGTTACATTAGACCAATAATTCAATCTGTAAAGTGAATGAAAAAAAAATAGCATTAAAGAGTCACAAAAATGAACATTATTTGATTAGCTCCAAACCAGTGATATCAACTGGTTTTGCTCATTTAACCTGTCTCCTCATCAGCATACACCCATCATTTAGCTGCAGGGTGGATGTGTTCACACTGAACTATTAATCTGTTTCAAAATGCCATAACATTTCCATGAAGAACTTCCTAATTTTTTTTTTTCAGAAATTAAATGTCTGTTTAAAGTTCATTCCCTCCTGCTGTAACTAATTGAAATGAGATTTGGTTTATCTTTATGACATGGAAATGGGATTGAGTTTCATAATAATAACAATAATGATAACTCGATAGATTTTAGGAGTGGTAGTTAATAATTACAGTAATATGGGGGAGATTGGACGTGTCTATTGCCACCTAAACAGACCCCCATTATTTGTACAGAAATAAATGCATGTCACATGATCTAACCACCAGCTTCCTGACTTTGTATTTATTTTCAGTTTGCACTGAATTTTAGAGCAGTGCAAAATTTATTGGGGCCTCAAAATAAATATTCCCCCTGCAATCAAAGAAAGCATTAGCATATTGCCTGAGAAACATGTTGAACTACATGGCAATTATGATCAAAAGAACCTGGTCTGGGGAAAATACAAAGAGGAGGCTCTTTCTATGACCTTTTCCACATCAGTATACCCAAGGGTAGGGCAAAATGCAGCACTTCAGAAATTACAATTGTCCAAATATTGTTTTATTTGATCTTCTCATCAGCCCTTTGAGAGTAAATAATATTATTATCTCCAATTTACAGACAAGGTAATTGAGGTCTAGAGGGATAAAAGACTTGTCCAATGTCACAGAGCTAGTAAGGAGAAAACTTGACACTGAAGCCAGATCCATCTGTCTCCATTTTCAAATTCTTCTCCTTTATTGCCTACCAAGTAAATCAGTGGTTATGTATTCTGAGATTAGAAGTCAATAGAGAACAATAGCTTTCCCTTAAACACCAACTCAAGCCATGTTCCTGTCACCAATACAAGACTTGCCTTACCAAGAAGATATAGCAAGGACACCAACTTCCAACTGGTTTAGGGTTGATGCACGACTTAATTCATTATTATTATTGTCATCATTTATAAGGTTGGGGTAATAGCCATCCTTTAACGAGCACCAACTCAAAGCAAGATGCTGTGTATCATTCTTCATCTTCATTTTGCAGATAATTTACATGACTACAGACTCTGTGTGATTTGACCTCTGTTTACCTCTCCAGACAACTTCTACCTCATCTTTTTTGCTCCAGCTACAGTGAACTTCCATCAGATCATCAAAGGCACCAGATGCTCCTTCACATAGATTCTTTCCTCTGCCTGAAACACTCCTTCACATTTTAAGCCACCCCACTTTACCAGTTATTCTTCAGGCCTCAGCTTAAATGACATTTCTCAGAGGCCTTCCCTGAATCCCTTAGGATACGCTCCCAGAGCCCTCATGCCCTCCCTCTTAGAGCATCCATTGTACTTTATGACAATTACTTGTTGAAGGTCTGACTACGCTAGATTAGAAGCTCCATGAGAACAGTGATTGTATCTGTCTTTCCAAAGTATTAAGGCAAACAATGCCATTAGTACAATAATTATGTATTGTTTGAATGAGTGAATAAATGGGGAAAGTGAGACTCAAAAAGATTTAAGCAACTTAAGTGGTTTAAGAGTAGAGATTCCTTCATTCAAATGTAACTGGGTGGAGCTGAGAATATAATGCATCTAAGGTACAAAAAAAAAAAGAGAATTATCTATGTGAGATCAAATTGACAACAGCAGTTCAAAAGGTTTGATGGGAAGCCTAGGGGACAGTGAGTTGAAGATAATGGTGATGGAATAATTTGGAAAAGAATAGTGAGAATAGTAGCACAACTGGGAGAATGTAATCGATGTCACTGAATTGTACATGTAGAAACATTCAAAATGGTGTAACTTTGGCTATGTATATTTTCACCAAAAAAAAGGTCCTCAAGGTCGAGAAGGGAGAGTGTTGACATGTCATGGAGTTGTTAACCAATGTCACAAAAGAATATGTGTACCGACTGTTTAATGAGAAACTATTTGTTCTGTAAACCTTCATCTAAAGTACAATAAAAAAAATTTTTTTAAAAAGTGCCAGGGTCTTCTGTCCCTTTATCAACAGGATTACCCTTGAAAGCCGTTAGGAATTTGTCCTGGTCCTGAAGGAGAACAGCCCTCTGATAATTTGCTAGTGAGGAGAAGAAATAATCGAAGCTTATTCATCTCTGAAATTCTGCAAAAAGGCCTGGGAACCTGGGAATTCAACTGGCTTGATTTGCAAATATGTACAGAGGTGATATTTATTAAGTACTTGACACTCCAGAGAGAATACTGCTGTACAAATATGTCATGCTGCTTTGAACACAAGCAAAATAGGAATCAGATTCTATCTCCTTGCTGTATCCCAAGCCAAGGTGACTGTTGTGGCTTCATCTCTATGTATTTATATCTCATCACCAACACTCATCACCAAGGGAGCCAGTCTTAAGCTGTACTGTAAAGATTGTATAGGGCATTTGCTCAGATGCACTTTACACTGTGCCTGACTTACACCAGTGAGTTTCAAGGCTCACGCATTTCAGATGAGCATCAAACTCTGTGATGAACAGTAAGAACATGAATTCAGATTGCATTGAATGCAAAAAATCAGTAAAGCAATGCTAAAGTTATTGAATGAGACTCTGATGTGGGAAGCATCCTTTCTTCTCCATCTCCAACAGAAGGGCCACAATTCATTCTCATCATCTCTTGCCTGAATTATAGCAGCCTCCTCACTGTTCTCTGTACCTTCAATCCACCCTGTATACTACAGTCATAAGAATCTTTCTAAAGTGCCTATATAAACTCATGGCACTTTTTAATGTGTTCCCATCTCTTCCAAGGAAGCTCTGTAGCATGACCCACAAGTCCCTCCATGACCCGTCCCCTTCCCATCCCTTCAGCCTCATCATCTCCCACTCCTCCACACAGTCTATGCTCCACCTACACTGAACTATCTACAGTTGCCCTAATGCATCCAGTTCTTTCATGTTTTTATGACTTTGCATAAGCTCTTCCCTGTGCCTAAAATGCTTTTCCTATATGTCTCACAAAATCTGTGCACATACTAAAATGGTCGTTATTTTATGCCACTAAGTTTGGAGGGGTTTGTTCATGCAGCAATGGATAACTGAAACAAGGAATTGCTAAAAAAAAAAAAAAAAAAAGACAAAAATCCCTGCTCTCATTACATTCTTCCCTCTTGTAAGGGGGAGAGAGACAATAAAAAAAAATAAGTAAAATATGGACTATGATGGATGAGAAAAAAAGTTAGGAGACAAAACAGAAATGGGGATGATGACTTTGGGAGTTTGTTTCCATTTTAGACTGAAATGTTCAGTCTAGATCTTCAGTGGCAAGGAGCACTGAGTAGTCAGAATAGATGCTGGCCTGGAGCTGGAGTAGGATCCTGCAGGTCCCTTGCTATGTTAGGCATTAATTGTTCAGTTTTGGGATCATGCATTTATTTGTATGCTCTTCCACCCAATAGGAGTAAAAAGTCCTGGCATGCAGGTGTCATACTTCATTCATTAACTCATTCAGCACTCTATTCAATAAATATTCATTGAATGCCTACTGTGTTAAGCCATGTGAGAGATATGGACTCCATGAACACTACCTACTGATCTCCAGTGCCTTATTGTCCAACCAACATCAAGGTTGGTAAAGTCAAGGGCCACTGAAAATGAGGGAAATCCTCAGTGAGATGGACTGACACAAAAGCCACAACAATGGACTCAAACATAGCAATGATCGTGAAGATGGTGCAGGATTGGGCAACATTTTGTTCAGTTATCCGTAAGGTCATCATGAGTCAGAGTCAAACTGACAGCACCTAACAATAACATTGTCCAGCTGGGGAAGTGAAGAGTACCAACCTGCATCAGTGCTAAGTTTCAAGAGCATTATAGGAGTAGAAAAAAGAGAGAAGCTAGGATAATCAGGAAAGCTTCTAGAGGTGGTGGAATCTCAAGGATGGATATTTCCATAGGTGGCCTTATTCATCTTTGATTGCCCCCTAGTGCCCAACACAGGGAATGTAAATATGTGGAATGTGGACCACCACTGCACCCAACAGCAGACACAGCTAATTGATGATGGCACTGTTCCCAGCTGAGTCCAAATTCAGCCTCAGAATCCTTCTCAACGCACCTGGCATTATTAAATGATAGGAGATGACATAAAAGAAAACCTATAAGCCATCTCTGGTAGTTTAGTATCTTAGACACGTTAGGTGCTAGTAAGTATTAGTTGACTAATCGATAGTCCACGTTAGGAAACAGAGAAAATCATCTCCAGAACCAAAACCTACTTTAGTGAGAAAATGGATGATCCAGGAAGGAAGCTATAGTACTGTGTGAAAGCTCGTATTTATCCCTTCACCTATAAGCTTCTTTCATTCAAAGAAAGACAGTCTTGGCTTGAGGTTTTAAAGTCAGATTGAGCTAGGTTTAAATCCTGACTCTCTCATTATAATCTACATGATCTGAAGTGAGTTAATTCTTCTCTCTGAATTTGTTTCCTCATTATAAAATGGGAATAATAATGCTTATCTTGTTGTATAGTTGGCCTAAGAATTTCCAAATGAAATAATATAAAATATATAAATCTTATTTTACAAATATAGGTATTCAAGAAACGACACATTGTTTTATTAAATTATCCAACACCAAATCCCTAGCCCAACAGGCTGGCAAGAAATTTAATCTTGGTCATTATTGGGGCTCCACTTTACATATTATCTCTACAAGGTCATACGAAGGCCCCAGGCCCAAGTATCTTAGTCTGTACCAAAATACTGGGATGTCCCCTGAAGTCTTTATGTTGTCTACACTGAGATGTCTATGGTCCAAACCCACACGTACTTTGTAGTTGGGCAATTTTCTGCTTCTGTGTACTGGGTCTGCCTAGAGTCCAGTCTCCCCAAAGTCTTCACATAGCAATTGCTGCAAGAGGCTCATGCACATCCCCAGAGCCCTCCAGAGAGGCTGCCATAGATCCCCACTACACCCATACCCCTAGTTGCCAGCTTTCCCATTTCTTCTTTTCTCCAGGATACACCGTACAATCTCCATGATTTACCCTTCGTAAGGTCAAGCAGAGAACTTTTCTCCTGTCAGTTTTCAGCCCTGCTACACACTCTAATGAGGACGGGAAATGCCCAACAGCTACCTGCATGGAATGGAGCCCAGAAAAGATACAGTGGGAACCAAATCAAATGAATATCTCAATGAATTTATCCTTCTACATGTATAAAACCTCCAGCATACTCCTCGGCACGTGCTATACACCAGTTAATTTTATATTTAGTCAAGAGATATTTATAAGCCACTACTACATGCCAGACACCATTTTCAAACTGAGGGGTTTTCACCTTTGGCATAGTTGCCATTTTGGACTGTATAATTCTTTGCTGGGGAGGGGAGTGACGGGGCTGCCCTGTGTGTTGTAAGATGTTTAGCAGCATGCCTGGCCCCTACCCACTAGTTGCCAGAAGCACGCCATCCCAGTTATGACATTGACAGTCTTATGGATTGAATTGTGACCCCAAAAAATATTGTTGTAAATTCTAACCCCTATATCTGTGGTTTTAATCCCACTTGAGAATGGGTTTTCTTTGTCATGTTAATGAGGCAGTATTAGTGTAAGTGTGCCTTGAGTCAGTCTCTTTTGAGATACAAAAAGAGCAGATTAAGCAAGCAGATGTGGAGGAAGATAGATGCTATGCCACATGAATATCACCAAGGAGCCAAGGAATAGAAGCTGAAGAGACAAGGACTTTCCCCTAGAGCTGACAGAGAGAGAAAGTCTTCTCCTACTGCCAGTGCCTTGAATTCAGACCTCTAGCCTCCTAACTATGAGAAAATAAATTTCTGTTTGTTAAAGCCATCCACTTCCGGTATTTCTGTTATAGCAGCACTAGGTAACTAAGACAGACAAATGTTCCCTGGGGAGCAAAATTGCTCCTAGTTAGAACCACTGAATGAAATAAACAAGAAAAATCCCTACTCTCATGGAGTTTACATTCTAGTGGGGGAGACAGATAACAAATATATTTATATTTATAATATAATGTCAGGTAGTGATAAGTGTTATGGGAGGGGTGGAGAGAACTGATAGTCCCAACCTAGGAGTCCCACAGAGAGCCAAGGACCATTCTGAGAATGGTAGCGTAGGCATCAAGCCCTGATAGAAAGATCCTTCCTTGATAAGCAAAAATCAGAGAAATGGAAATTGAATGATCTGAAAAAAAATCAGAAAGAAATAGGATTGTAATTTAAATAACCATACTGAAGGATCAGCATTCATCTCTTTTAGACATATGCCTGTGAATAGAAAAAAAAAATCTCATCAACAGAAGCACAGGACATCCATATACTAAGGGGAAAGAAATTTCTCCTGCCTTCTCTCCAGTTCTGGGCTATTTATTTGAACACTGTGGGAAGAATTTAGAGAGTGTACCCATTCAGTGAAGCCTTACATTATGAAATAAGGCAAGAGCACACACTAATAAAGAATTATTTGGAACATCACTGAAATTATTTTTTATCATAATGTCACTTAAATGAGGTAAAGCTAGGTATTAGACAACTAGATTTAAAGACCTCCTTATGTACATAGCTCTGGTACAATTTATAAAACCAAAGCAGATTTATAACTGAAATACAAACAAAACCATAAAACTAATAAGATTCAAGTTATACCATAGCTGTGGTTTTGTTAAAACTAGCTTGCCATTTGAAACGTGCCCATTTCTTCTGGCACACCTGTACCCCTGTATGCTGTGTGATGATTCAGTTCTCTCACTTCCTTTCTCTCTTAGAACTGCTGTGAAACCTTTGTCCTTAGAGAGTACAATAACATAATTTGAACTTCCCATGGTGTCAACACATCATTTTCTTATTAGGTCTGCTTCTTCTATTCCTTCCTCATTAGCCCACTATAACCACCCAATCTACACACAAATAAATGCAATTTAGAGACAGGCAGCACAGGGCAATTCCAGGTTATAAAGTGGTCATTTGAGTGTCCATAATATACTTATATTTCTTTTTCTCTTGGTTTTATAAGATTATCATAAAAATGAAAATCCTACATTTAAAGGCTCTTATAGAGAACTCTAAAAACCAACCTCGTTGCCACTGAGCCAATTCCAACTCATAGTAACCCTACAGGACAGGGTAGAACTGCCCCACAGGGTTTCCAAGACTGTAAATCTTTACAGAAGCAGACTGCCACATCTTTCTTCCACAGATCGGCTGGTAGGTTCAAACTAACAACCTTTTGGTTAGCAGCAGAGCACTTTAACCACTGCACAACCAGGTTTCTCAGAGAACTCTAGGACCCCTTACAATACATCCATGGAGCCCTAGAAGCTGAGAGGCATGGTGTGATGGCTAAAGGCATCAGAATCAGAATGTCTAGGACTCAAAATCTTGGGGATTTCCATCGCTTGCTAGCTTTGTGACCTTGACCAAGACATAGATCTCCTAGGGTTGTTGTATAAATACTTTACATAGAACCTGGCACTTAATAACCAACCAACCAACCAGATGCTGTTGAGTCGATTCTAACTCAGGGCGACTCCATGTGTGTCAGAGTGGAAATGTGCTCCATAGGGTTTTCATGTCTGTGACCTTTCAGAAGCAGATCGCATTTGCCTCTGGGTGGGTTCAAACTGCCCACCTTTCAATTAGTAGCCCAGCACTTAACCATTTGCACCACCCAGGGTCTTCAAGTGTTCAATACATGTTAGTTATTTTGATTAGTGACTATTAAAGTACCATGTGCTACCCAAGACTGGGTCCCACAGTTGACATGTGTACAGAACAGGCCTGGAGCAAAACCGTGAAGCCGTTTGTCTCCACTGCCTTCCTCAACCTTCTCAGCGCCCCTCCACCCTCTGGCTCCCTCAGCACTACCACCACCTGAGACACCAATCTAGTTCTCAACTACCAACTTATTCTCTGTCTCTCCTTGTCCCTATCTCTACTTCCTTCCAAAATACTAGAGTAGAATGGTTACTTGTGGACTTTCATAAAACATTTATTGAGCAAGTACTGTATGCTAGGGACTTTAATTCTCTCAACGGGTTAGCAAAATAGGTATTGATGATCCTCAGATGCAGAAACCAGGCGCTACATCTCTAATACCTAGCACAGTTCCTTGGAAACAGTAAGAGCTCAATCAATGCTTATTGAATGGAGTCTGTCACCTTGACTGAGATTACAGAGCTAGTAACTACAAGAGATGGATTCAACCCTAAGACTGACTCCAGGGCTTTTAATGCTCTTTTCTCTACACCAGGGATCAGTAAACTCTTTCATAAAAGGCCAAATATTTTCAGCTTTATGCACCACACAGTTTCTATTGCAACAACTCAACTCCGCCATTGTAGCACAAAAGTAGCCATTGACAATACATAAACTAATGGATGTGACTGTGTTCCAATAAAACTTTATTTATGGACACTGAAATTTGAATTTTATATAATTATCACATAGCATGAAATATTCTTCCTTTGATATTGTTTCCCAACCACTTAAAAATACAAACACTACTCTTAGTTCACAGGTTATACAAAAATGAGCACTAGGCTGGATTTGGCCCTCAGGCTCTACACCAAGCTATCACTCAAACTTCCTAACACTCTCCAATCACCCTCCACCCCTACCCCAAGTAGAATGAATGGAATTCCTGAAAGTAGAATTTCAGACCTTGACCAGTCAAGAGGATCCAGTTTTCCAACTGTCTCTAGAATCATGCTATGCAGGCAATGAATGGCCTATCTCCCAAAAAGCCTCCCATGTGGAAGACCATGTGGAAACCCATGACTCCTCCTCATTGTCCGGTATCCACATTGTCTTCCTTCTAACCATAGCTCTGCACACGACTTCCAAATAAGTTCTAGATTATTTCAGGATTAAGTTAGGTGCTAAATATTAAAGTCAGTCCATTCCAAGAGGGCAATTATCCAACCTGTTAATGAAAGAGCAGTCACATATCACAGCAAAGTTTCATCTGGTATATTACATGAAAAATTAAGATAAGTGAAACTTGCTTTATCTCCTTATTAAGTCAGACAAATGACTACATATATTTTTCAGATAAAAGGCTGTTTAGAAGACGAACCTCTATAATATGTTACAAATGTGGTTTCCATTCTCCTCTTACCGAGGAAATTCAGAATAACTTGCCTCACTGTAAATCCCAGTAACTCGAGTTGTTTTTTCGCTCTCCAAATGAGACACTGCCTGACATCTAACATGTGGCAAGATCTGAGAAAAGTTTCCACAAATTGGTAAAATTCTTTCTACATGAATATGTAATGCAATCTTCTTGTTAAACAAGAATAGATAATTTCCCCCAAATTGAATGCAATAAAGGGGCATAGAAAAAATAAATAATTCTAATACTGTTCTTTAATTCCGCTAGTAATTTTCCAAATTCCAGACTGATGGCAACATAGTGGGCCTATTCTACTGCACAGTACTTCAAAATGCTCATGCTCATTGGGGAAATCTGCAGGGACAGTCATTCCTAAAAAGCCTAAAAATGTAGTAAGCTTTCATAATTTTATAGCAAAAGAAAAATTCATTATTTTAAGTCATATTTGTCTATATTATTTATGCCTGAATTCAACAAACATTTGTTGAGCACCAATAATGTGGCCAGGCAGTCTGTTAAGCGCAATAGGGGATCCAAAAATATATAAAAGCATAGTCTGTATCCTCAAAGAAGTCTTTTGAGGATAAAGTTTAATAATGGAGATGATGATGATGATGTTACAGATAGAACAGCATTTATTAAGCACTGATCATGTGCCTGGCAGGTCCCTGGTGGCACAAATGGTTTGCGCTGGACTACTAACTAACTTAAAGGTTGACGGTTCAAACACACCCAGTGGTACCTCAGAAGAGAGGCCTGGTGATCTGCTTCCATAAAGATTACCCTCAAGAAAACCCTACGGAGTGCAGTTCTACTCTGTAACACATGGGGTTGCCATAAGTTGGAACCAATTTGGCAGCAATGGATTTGTTTTTTTTTTTGGTTTATGTGCCTGGAACATTGCTAAATGATCTGCTTACATATTTTTATTTCATACCTCTCCCACAAATAACTTACGAGTGTTATTATTATCTCCATTTTATAGATGAAGACACCGAGGCTTAGATAGGCTCACTTACTAGCCCATGGTTACATAGCTATTAAGTAGGTGGATTTGGGGTATGAACCCAAGAAACTTACTCTAGAGCCTGCAATACTAGAAACTGTACATAAATAACCATAATACAATATTGAAAGTTATGTATGTTCTAGGAGAGGAGCAGATAAAATGCCATAAAAGTTAAAGAGACGGAACAGTAACTTTTGTAGGACAATCAAGGAAGATTTCATAGAGCTGGAAGACAGGGAATTTGGAAATGGAGAGATGGGAGGATGGATTCTAGGCAGAGGGCAATGGCACAAAGATTGGCAGACACAGGGCATGTTCAAGAGAGAACAGTAAGTCCGATTTGGTGCCAACTATACATTAATGGGTGAGGAAGGAGTTAATGTGGAAAGACAGATGAGGATCTATTAAAGAACTTTAAAAGTGGACAATTACATGGTGCTTTAGAGTATACAAGATTCTAAGAGACAGCTATTCATTTTACAAAAGAGAAAATTCAGATTCAGAGTGGCAATGTTACAGGCCCAAGTTCCCACAGACAACAAATTTCAGATCTCATTGATTTACTCAAAAGATATTCACTGATCCAGGTACTGGACTAGGTACTGAAGACAGTCCTGAACCAGACATAGTTATTGCCTTCACAGAATCTCCAGTCTAGGTAGGAAAAAGACAAAAAAATAAAAACAGTTTCCATCAAGTTGACTTCGGCTCTGACTCATGGCAGCCCTGTATGTGCAGAGTAAAACTGCACTCCATAGGATTTTCAAGGTTGTGACCTTCCAGGAGATTTCCAGGACTTTCTTCTGAGGCACCTCTGGGTGAGCTCAAACCTCCAACTTTTTGGTTAGTCGTCAAGCACTTAACTGATCTGTGCCACCCAGGAACTCCTCTAGGTAGAAAAGACAACCACTATAAAATAAGTCATTACAATCATGTACGGTGTGTGCTGAGATGGAAGAACTGCAAGGCGATCTGTGAGCCTAACAGCCCAGGGATCAGGGAAGGCTGAAGTATCACTTGAGCTGAGACCTGAAAGAGGCACAGAAGTTAGCTTGATAATGGCGATAGGGTGGGGGATGGAACACGGTGTTAGGTGCTGGTGTTGTTAGGTGCTGTAGAGTTGATCCCAACACATAACGACATAACAGAGTAGAACTGCCCCATAGGGTTTTCTAGGCTGTAATCTTTACGGGAGCAGATGCTAGGTGTTTCTCCCGAGGAACCACTGGGTGGGTTCAAACTGCCAAACTTTTGTTTAGCAGCTGAACGCTCAACTGTTGTGCCGCCAGGGCTCCTTATGGTAGAGAAGAGTATTCCAAGCAGAGCATTCCAAGTACGGGAGAAGACCCAGAGGAGACAGTAAACGTGGTATCTTCCAGCCAGTGAGGAGTTTAAGGGAGAGGGTCATGGACGCTGAAGCTGGAGGTTGGCAAAAGACAGATTCTGAGGACAGGGGGCAGCCACTGTATGCTTTTAAGCAAGGGGGCTGACATGGTTCAATTTATGTACCAAAAAGACAATATAGCTGTAAAAGAGACTGGATTAGATAGGATGGGGTGGGGGCAGACTGAAGGTGGTTTGGAACACAAAGCCAAGGCTAGTGTTGACTCTAAGATTGTGGTCTCATCGCTTTCTGCTCTTTCTCAGCCAGCAGATGGGGATCCGTGAGGCTTCAGAGCAGGTTAGTGACATAAACAGAACTATGTATTGGGAAGATTAGCCAGGCAGCTGTGTGGAGGAGGCAATGACGACTCATTCACATTTGTGTTTTCCAAACAATAAATACCTGCTGAGCACCTACTAAGGAGCCCTGGTGGTGCAACAGTTAAGCACTTGGCTGCTAACCAAAAGCTTGGTGGTTCAAAATCACCCAGCAGCTCCATGGCAGAGAGACGTGGCAATCTGTTTCCATAAAGATTACAGCCTAAGGAAACCCTATGGGGAAGTTCTACTGTGTGTCACATGAGATCGATAGGCGTCAGAATCAACTCAACAGCACCCAACAACAATGAGCACCTACTATGTGCTACACACTATGTCATAGTTTTAAGCCTGGAGATGGGAGAGATGGTGCGTCATTAGCAGAGCTGCAAACATATTTAAAAAGCCAATTCTCAAGGCTCAATTCGAAGTCTTTATACAAAAATTTTTCCCTGTCTCTGCCCTTCCAATGCTACTCTTTTAGCTTTTCTTAGCATAGTCATTTATTCTGTTCCACAAAATCGCACAGCCTTGCTGCTATTCTCAGAATCATTCACTCACTGCTGCACAGAGGACTCTCACCTGCATCATTTTTAAGTTCTAGGGTACCCAATGCAGTTCTGGATACACAACAAATGTTTAGCTAAGAGGGCTGAGCTAAATGAGTAAATGGATAGAATTGCATGAAGGCAATCTTTGAATGTTTGCTATGCTATATTTTATCATATCAGGTTCCATTTTCTCGTCATTCCCTGAAAACACTAGTTAAATACAGCTTTGAGCTTACAAAATTAAAGAAAAAAATCAGTCCTGTATATGCGAAAATATCATCCCTCAGTCACTCCAAATTCTTGTCTCTTATAAAGTACATTGCAGGCCTGATGGCTTGGATTGTAAACACCATAGTAGTCTGCGCTGTAAAAACCAAAAAAAAAACCAAACCCACTGCCATCGAGTCGATTCCAACTCATAGCAACCCTATAAAAGTGCGAGGTAATTCAAGAGGGAAATGGATTTTTCCCCAATATTTATAGAACACCTACTATGTGTAAGACACGTGCCTTGTATCTGCCCACGATCAGCTATCTTCTATAGGGAAAAGGAAGCTAATATGCTTTAAACACTTCTTTTGTGCCAGGTAAATGTGCTAGGCATTGTATTTCCCTTTTTTCATTTTTAAGCTTCATAGTAAGGCAATAGGATATATGCAGGGATTTTTTCTACTACTCAATTCTTTACTTGACTACTGGATATAACTTGATTAAACAGGGAATATGTTTTGCATCGAGGCAATGTTGGTTCAGTGGTAGATTCTCTCCTTCCACATAGGAGACCTGGGTTTGATTCCCAGCCTATGCACCTCATGCACAGCCACCACCTATCTATCAGCGGGGGCTTGCACGTCGCTATGATCTGAACAGGTTTCAGTGGAGCGTCCAGACCAAGATGGACTAAGAAAGATCTGGTGATCTACTTCTGAAAATCAGCCAATAAAAACCTTATAGATCACAATGATTTGCTCTGTAACCAATCATGGGGACTGTGCAGGACCAGGCAGCATTTCATTCTGTTGTGCATGGGGTCACCATGATTTGGGGGCCAACTCAACGGCAGCTAAAACAACAGCAACATGTTTTGCATCATGTGGACTTCAATTGGTCATTACACAATTGTAATATGGAATTAGCACCTCATCCTTAAAAAGCTGACATCCTTGGAGCAGAGCAACATTCAGTATCTTCGAGCAGCTGGCTCAACTTACTTGGTCTTGTGTTGTTAACTGTTCACAGTTATCAACTGTGCTGCAGTTTATTTTAAAGGTCTAGAAACCTATTGCTTTTGATCAGGTGTTATGTTTTTTTCATAATTTGATGGGTTTTAGGTTTGTTTCTGCTCTATTTTGATCCCTTAATTTATAATCTTTAGCTTGCAGTAACGAAATACACTTAGTTTCTAGGGCTACAGCAGTAGTTAAAGTGATCAACTGCTAAAAGACACTTTTTCCAAGTAAGGTCACATTCACAGGCCATGATTGGACATATTTCTGGAGGCCACCATTCAAACTACTACAGTAATTATAACTATTTTTTTAATGGAGTCCTGGTGGCACAGTGGTTAAGAGCTCAGCTGCTAACCAAAAGGTCGGCAGTTTGAATCCACTAGCTGCTCCTTGGAAAAACTATGGTGTGATTCTACTCCATCCTATAGGGTCACTGTGAGTTGGAATAGACTTAATAGTCTTTATTTTTTAGAGAAGTTTTAGGTTTACAAAACAATTGTGCAGAAAGTACAGAAAGTTCCTATATACCCTCTCCCCCTTCCCCGCTGGCCGCACACTGCTCCTCCTGTTATTAACATCTTGCATTCATGTGGTACATTTGTTACAACTGGTGAATGAATATTGGTACATTACTACTAACTAAAGTCCATAGTTTACACTCTTTGTGTTGTACAGACCTTTAGATTTTGACAAATGCATAATGTCATTTGTCTACCATTACAGTATCATACAGAATAGTTTCACTGCCCTAAAAATGTCCTGTGCTGCCCCTATTCATCTCCCCCTGAGCCCTGGCAACCAGATTTTATTATCTCTGTTGTTTGGCCTTTTCCAAGAATTTCATATAGTTGGAATCATCCAGTATGTAGCTTTTCCAGACTAGCTTCTTTTACTTAGTAATATGCATTTAAGATTCCTTCAAGTCTTTTGTTGACTTGATAGCTCATTTCTTTTTATTCTGAATAATACTCCACAGTATGGATGTACCACAGTTTGTTTATCCGTTCACCTATTGAAGGACCTCTTGGTTGCTTCCAATTTTTGGCAAGTATGAATAAAGCTGCTATAAACATTTGTGTGCAGGTTATGTGGATGTAAGCTTTCAACTCATTAGGGTAAATACCTAGGAGCACGATTGCTAGATTGTATGGTAGGTCTATGTTTATCTTTGTAAGAAACTGCCAGACTGTCTTCCACAGTGACTGTACCATTTTGCATTTCCACCAGCAATGAATGAGAATTCTTGTTGCTCCACATCCTTGTCAGCATTTGGTGTTATCAGTGTTTTGGATTTTAGCCTTCTAATAGGTGCATAGTGTAGCTATTCTTTTTTAATACAAACTTTTAATACTGAAAGTCCCACCAGAAAAAGTAATTGTTATTACAAGTCTGAAATTCCCTGGCTTTTAACCCCTTTTTTCTCCATGAAACCATTATTTTGTAATGAAACTTTCAATAACTCAAACTTTCTTAGGAGTATAACTAGTTGTATAAGTGAGTTAATATTTATAAAACACATAAAGTAATACCTGACACAAACAAGAGTTAGATAAATAATAAAATAAAGCAAAAATAATGCCATAGAACAGACTGCATTATTGTCCCATTTCACAGATGAGGTAATAGGAATCTCAGTGAGGTTCAACTGCTAGTCCAAATAGTGGGTGGCTGTGAGTCAAACTCATATTATCTGACTCCAAAGTCCATGTTTTTTCCCTGCACCATGGTGCCCTGGGAAAGCAGACTGAACACCTCCACAGCTTTGCTCTCAATGGTCCAGAACTTTGGTCAGGGTTGGTCCACCAGAGAAGAGCAGTTAACCAGAGAACGTTCTGGTGGCAAAGTCAGAGGTCAGTTACAATGAGGTTGGTCTGAAATTTGCTAAGCTGTAAGAGAGATGAAGGTCTGTGGGAAAAAAGCAAAATGGGGGTTGGTGGAATAAAAAAAGGATCTGATGCAAAATAGAGAACAGGAGCTGGTAACTGTTGGGGAAGTGGAATGCAAAATAGAGAATGTGGTAAGTTGCTCAGATGGTAAGTGCTCCTAGCCCTCTAGGACCTGGGCTTTCCAGGGTCAGGCATCCCTGCAGGACATACCTAATAATGTACCCTTACCTACAGCTGAGTGAGGAGACACTCCAACTATGCTAGAGGTACAGGAGAGGTGCTATTTCTTACTGCCCCCAAAGTACAGCACGCACGAATGAAAGAAGGGGAGAGCAAGAAAGCATATAGGTTATGTTTCAGAAACAAATGGCAAAATGTAGGCCCCTGAAATATGAACCATCTAGGCAAAAGAAGATTATTGGTGATTGTTTTAGTGCTTGCTTATGAAGATATGTTTTCTTCTACTTCTCTAAATTTTCTAGGTATGGTATACTCTGATTTTATAGTAGAAAATGAACTAACTCTTCTAAAGGCACTCTTTAAACATGAACACTCTTTGTAGGCTGCACACTCTGATGGCAACTCAAACTGTATCAGCTGAGAACTAGCAGAGGTCAAAGAGATAATGGGCAAAACACATAAAAGCATCAAGATAAATAATAACAGTAATAAAGAGTCCATGGCATTTTAGTAAGGTGACTACGTCTGTTATGTTAGGAACTTTCATTAGGAGAAGGAGAATATTAAATGGAATGATGAAGGAGAGGAGCAGCTTAATGAATACTTTGAATCAGTATTTATTGAAGAAGACAATAGGGAAACTCCTGTTCCAAGGACACTTTATATGGCAAAGCAGAGAACGGCCTTGACAGAGATTCTTTGGTCTCTGAGGAGAAAGGTATGGCCACAGGGACTCTGTGCAGTAAATCACCAGGACCAGATGGTATTCATCCATGGGTTCTGAATGAGATAAAGTGGGAAATCATGAGTTCAGTGACAAGGATATATAATAGATGCTTAAAAGCAGCCAATATCCCTGAAGATTGTGAAGTCATTAATATGGTATCACATGTGTGTGGAATGTGTGTGTGTGTGTGTGTGTGTGTGTGTGGGTTGTGTGCAGGCCTGCTCCTGCATGCTCTGGGGTCTTCTGGGGGGAAGGGACAGGGCTTAAGAACCAAGAGAGATTCATTGGTAAAACAAAAGACAGAGAAGTTTTAGGTAGTAGAAGCAGCATCAAAATCTAAGAGACCAAATTTCAGTAATGTTTAATAACATTGAAACAGTTATCATTTCCAGGTATTCTGAGAAATTCTGGTGATATAAAGATTAATAAGCATGCCCTTTGTCTAACGGGGAGACTTGCTATTGGCTTTGGATGACAATTGGCAATGTAGCATCTTCAAGCCCCACAAGAGAATGTAAGAAACATCTGGTAATTTTTTTCTCCCTAACAAAATCATAAAGTTTCAGGTTATTTGGAAAAATCTGGGGCCCTGAAAAGCAGGGATAGACTTTCACCTCTATCCCATAGGAATCAATTTCTGGATCTTAAGAATTGTCTAGTAATAGCAATAACAGCAGAGCAGCTAATGTTTATTGAATGCTTACTATGTACCAGTCTTTGTGCTCAGGTCTTTACCTATACCATCTCATTTAATCTTCACAACAGATAATAAGTGGTAGACCTAGAATCTGAACTCTGGTAGTTCAATTCCAAAGTCCTAGCTGTTAACTATTACTCTATACTGCCTCTCTATATGTATGTTTTATTAATAAAAAAAAGGAATTAAAAGTTTCTCAAAATAACATTTGCCCATGTTACATGTGATTTTCTTTTGTTTCATTAAAAGGACACTGGTCCCAAACTCCCAAACTGATTTCATGGTCATCTACTAATGGGTCACTGCCCACAGTATGACTGTCTAGAGAAATAAGGGATGTGAATAACCACATTCTCTTTGACTTTGAGGAATTCTAAACCAAAAAACCAAGCTCACTGCTGTCCGGTCAATTCCAACTCACAGCAACCCTACAGGACAGAGTATAAGTGCCCTATAGGGTTTCTAAGGCTGTAAATCTTTGCAAAAGCAGGCTGCCACATCTTTCTCCCACAGAGCAGCTGGTGGGTTCAAACCACCAACCTTTCGATTAGCAGTCGAACACTTAACCACTGTGCCACCAGGACCCCTCCGAGCATTTCTAAAACTAAGTGAAGTCTCTAATAATCAATTACAAATGCATCAATAAAGGTGAATCCGACCACTTTTAATTGTCATGGACCCTTTCGAGATGCTTTTAACATGGTGGAGGTCAACCAACATCTTTCCCAGTCTGTATGGACTTCAGTATCCACACCCACAAAATCATACACACAAAAAATGGCTTTCAGATTTCCTTATACCCCAGGGCATGGGCAGTAACACAATAAAGCCGACCAGGAGGCACAGGAGGTCCAGGCATGTGGGGAAAGACAGACAGATTTGAAATTGCAGATAGTAATTACAGATTCGGACAGCTAAATTTTTTTTAATAAGTGTCATAAATGTTAGATATAGGAGTCAGAGAGAACTCCATCACTTATAGAATTGGTAGGAACTGAGCTACCTGAAGTTGAGCTAAATAACAACTTTTCAAAGAAAACACTTCACGCACAAGCAAAAGCTTTCACACAAAGTAGCTTAAGATATTCACGCACAGAAACAAACACAAGTACACACGCCTCTCTAAGATGTAAACTAGGACTGCCTCACATTTTATTCTCAACTTAAACTAATCTGTAAACCCTAGTTTTGTTTTTCTTTTTTTTTTTTTAATTTCGTTATTTACTCAGCTTCTTTTTGAACTGCCAGGAGTGCTAGGGAAAGGAAGAACAGTAGGAATGAGTCTGGTGAACACCAGCCTTGATTATGACCAATACAAGATTTGATTTCTACAGATGATGGGGAGGAGATGCTCAACAACAGATATTTATTAAGCACCCTGTGCTAGGCACTAGGTCTACAATGATAAATGGCACAAGCACAGTCCCCTATCTTGAGCTTATGTGCTATTGAACAGAGCTTTACCCTGTTAAGACTGAGGTAATGCCTACAGAATGCTTTATGCACTTCAGATAAAAGAAGTTATATAAATGAAGACACAGTTAACTGAGAAAATTGTTATGTTTATTAATCTTTCAAGGCATCAGTATTATGCTAGCAAGATGCAGATGATATAAATATTGCTGTGCTTCAAATAGGGAGTCAAGCCAGACAGGCAAAAATGAAAAGAGAAGGTCACCTTAAACCCAAGCCCATGATGTGGTGTGATGGATTGCTTTTATATGGCCTTTCTCACCATGGTCTTACAACTCTCACCAAATGATAGGGTGGGACTATGCAAATAAGGTGTTTGTGGCCCACCAGGGGATTGGATAGCTTGCTAAAAATGCAAATAAGGTGCATGAAACCCCTTTGGGGGTGGGGCCATGCTAATAAGGTGTATGGAACCCTAACAAAGGGCTTAGTCAGTTTTACCATCCCACCAGGCTTAAAAGAGAGTCAATCCCAGAGCAGGCAGAGGCCTCACTACCACAAAGAAAGAAGAGCTAGGAATGGAATGCATCCTTTGGACTTGGGATCCCTGCACTGAGAACCTCCTAGACCCAGGAGATAGAGACAGAGAGTTTTAACACTGGAGACGGTGAGAAGCAGCAGCAAATGGTGGCAGCAGAGGCAGTAGAACCAGAAGACTGGCAGGAGCCAGCATGGTGGGCTTCCCGGCCCATGGAGCAAGAAAGCTGACAGCCTTCAGGTAGGAGGCTTGCTGGCGGAGTAGGGTGCCTCTGGGCACTTATTGGAGGAGCTAAAGAGCTTTGTAACACTTGCCTAAGCAGGGCAAAGGCC
Source organism: Dugong dugon (assembly GCA_030035585.1). Classification (NCBI taxonomy): domain Eukaryota; kingdom Metazoa; phylum Chordata; class Mammalia; order Sirenia; family Dugongidae; genus Dugong; species Dugong dugon. The sequence goes on from CM057462.1 coordinate 91,725,066, forward strand.
AGGGGGTGAGGGCCAATGGCCAGAGAGAGGCCTGCCTGAGGGCACAGCTGAGAAGAGGCTGCCCTGATCAAAAACTGTATCCTGAGTCATTTCTCATCCTGAATTGTAATTTGTTACTTCCCTTAACCCCATAACTGTGAGTACGGTCTGTGAGTTCTGTGTGGCCATTGCAACAAATTAATAAACCCAACAGAGATGTAGAGAGTGCCATGGGAGGGATGGCTGGTGCCAGAATTGGTAAAAAGATTGGAGAAAGGAGGTATGTCTGACCTCCGCCTCATAGGAATCAACCTTGGGCTGTGGATCTTGATTCTTCTTCCCCCTTGTGAATTTAGAGGAGGTCAGACACCTCTGCCAGGCCGTTTTCATAGTTGGCATCAGGAGCGGGATTCATTGCAATGGCTCCAGACTCATGGAAGGAAGAGATTTTGTAAGAGAAATAAAGAAGGGGCATGGGAAGTGAAAGTTTTGATTCTTAGATGGTTATTTTGGTTGTTGTTCTGTAATGGCTGAAAGGAAAGTAAGAGATGCTATGCTGTGCTGAGTAGAGAAAAGCTGCATCTGGAGTGGCTTGGGGCAAATCCAGGACACTTAAACAGGATGACTGATAGGGGGCCAGGGTCTTCTGGTTCCACCCAGCCAGAGGGCCAAGGCCACATGCATATGAATGGGAAGATAGTCAAGGTGTGGAGAACAGAAGATGAAACTGGAATGCTTTTAAGAGTTATGTGTTTATTTGAATGTAGTCTGGATAGTGAACGTTTCTCCTACCTAGTGTAGTAAAATAGACCTAGATGAATGATGGAAATGAATATTGGGTATTATAGATAACAGAGAGCATGTAATTCCACCTTCAGCCAATACTTAATAGGATATTCTAAAAGGGGAACTAGGATTTGCCCGAAAGAAACATAGGCTGTTGGTTCGAATGCAGTAGCCCTGTGTGTAGAGAGTATCATGGCCTTAGGTGGAAAATCTGAGCCCTACACAGAACCTCTGGAGTCAGTAAATCTGCATTTGAAAAGACATGCAGACCCACTCAGATCCACGAAGCAAGAGAGCTAAGCACCTTCAGGCAGGAAGCTTGCTAGCAGAGTGGGATGTCTCCGGGCACTTACTGGTGGAGCTGAAGAGCTCTGTAACACTAGCCAAAGCAAAGCAAAGGCCAGGGGGCTGAGGGCCAATGGCCAGAGAGAGGCTTGCCTGCGGGCATGGCTGAGAAGAGGCTGTCCTGATTGAAGAACTGTATCCTGAGTTGTTTCTCATCCTGGATCATAACCTGTTACTTCTCTAATAAACCCCATAACTTTGAGTATGGTCTGTGAGTTCTGTGTGCCCACTGCAGTGAATTCTCAAATCCAGCAGAGAATTAGAGAGTGTGTTAGTGTTGGAATTGGTAAAAAGTTTGCAAAGAGGAGGTACATCTGACCTCTGCCTCATAGGAATCAGCCTTGGGCTGCTGATCTTGATTCTCCTTCCCCCTTGTGAAGTTAGAGGAGGTCAGACTCCTACGCCACGCCATTTTACACATGCCCATAGCAATGTTCTTATGTGGCCACTGGTCACTGGCAATGAGTGTTGTTGCAGGAGTATGAAATAGCAAAGAATGATGTTGATGCTTTTCTTCCTGCCTCCTAAGGACAATCATTATTCCTGGAATGACAATTTGTAAGCTCAACCTAATTACGGCCAAATTGATTAAGAGATGCATATTCTAAGGATTAGCAGTCCAGCAAATGCTGCTTAATTTAGCCACCAAGGACTCAAGAAAGGAAACATCTGTGTTGGTCAGGAAGTTGTTTGGAGTAAAAGAGAGATTTTTGCCAGTGAAATTCAGCCTCAGAGAATTACTTAGCATCATCTTTTTCTTCATTGAACTCCCAAGCTGGAAACTTCCAGGGATCAGATATTCTACAGACATGGTTCTTGTGTCTGTGGGGAAGATAACAGGAAAATAGACTTCAGATTCAAGCTTGGAAACCTCACAAGCTTCCTCACAAGGAAGCTGCCTGAATTCTCTTAGCCTCAGATAGGCTATCCACAAAATAGGGATGATCAGAGATACCTTACAGGGATTGTCATCAGGAATAAATGAGCAACCATACACAAAGTTCCTAGCACAGCACATGAGAACTAAGAGGTTTTAATCAATGTTGGTTACTTTCCCTCCTTCCCTTGTCTTCTAGGATTTTTTATAAACTTTTCAAAACTGCATTTTTAAGCCACTTAACTGTTTAAGGTAAGTAAGTGAAGTATTAACTCTTTTTAGAAAAGGAAACTTTCTTCTTTCATTATATTTCATGTCATAAAAGTACCTTTACCAAGAAGTCTAAGAATGATGATGAGAGCAACAGAAAGCTAGGTGAATATATGTGTGGGTGCTCCCTGCAAGTTAAAAAGTCATTCTTTTAGTAAGTTGATAAAGGGGCAGGGAAGATGATGGGGGATATATACTATGTGATAGGGAACTTAGTAGGCATGTTACATACATTACTTCATTTAATAAATATGGCAGCATACTGGTACTTCTATGACATCAAGTCTCAGTTCTGCTCCTTACTAGCTGTGTGACCTTGGGCAAGTTACTCAATCTCTCTGTGCCTGAATTTCCACACCTGTAAAATGAAGAAAATAATAGTACTTACCGTATAGAGTTGTTAGGGTTAAATGAGCTAATACATATAAATTTCTTAAGACAGTGTCTGGCACATAGTAAGTATTCAATAAATGTTACTTGTTGTTAACAATCATAATAATAATGATCATAATAATAATACTTAAAAGCCCTTAACATCAAGGATGACACATAATATGTGCTCAAAAAATGTTAACTGTTGTTGCTTAGATAATAAAAATAAAAGATAATAAAAAAATTCTTTATTATTAAGCTTATTCTATATAGGAGCTGCCTCTATGTCAAACAGAAATACATTAACATTTATTTTATAAATTACAGTTCCTGCATGGTGCAAATGGTAAATGTGTTTGGTTGCTAGCTGAAAGGTTGGAAGTTCAAGGTGCTTTGGGAGAAAGGCCTGGAGATCTACTTCTGAAAAATCAGCTGTTGAAAATTCGATGGAGCACAATTCTTCTCTGACACACATGGGGTTGCCATGAGGTGGAACTGACTCAACAGCAACTGGTCCTTCTCAATTTTATAGTAATCAAATCAGAATATAGCAAAATTTTTGCCCCTTTATACTTAATCTTTTTTGGCGCCCAGAGTGAGTTAGATAAATGCTTCAATGTCAGGTTGTTGGGCAGAATTTCTAAGGATAGCCAATTCCCCAGTTCCCTCTCTCCCCGCTTAGTCCATTTACCCTCATAAAATACCAAGTCAATGCCTAACTGCCCCTGCAGGGGGTTGTCTCCTGTATTTACTTCTCACAGTCCATCTTCTCTGTTCCTTTCCTACACTTCTAGCTCTTTATCTACCATGGATTTCAGTGCACCTTAAGATTCAGCAAGCCACAGTCAGTCACAGAAGGACAAATACTGTATAAGACCACTATTATAAGAACTCAAGAAAAGGTTTAAACATAGAAGAAAACATTCTTTGATGGTAACCAGGGTGGGGAGGGAGGGTGAGGGTTATTTACTAACTAGATAGTAGATAAGAATCATCTTAGGTGAAGGGAAGGACAGCACACACTACAGGGGAAGCCAGCACAACTGGACTAAACCAAAGCTAAGAAGTTTCCTGAATACAATCAAATACTTTGAGAGGCAGAGTAGCAGGGATGTGGGGTCTGGGGACCATGCTTTCAGGCGACATCTATGTCAACTGGCATAACAAAGCTTATTAAGAAAATGTTCTGCATCCTATTTTGGTGAGTGGCGTCTGGGATCTTAAAAGCTTGCAAGCAGCCATCTAAGATGCATCAACTGGTCCCAACCACTTGGAGTAAAGGAGAACAAAGAACACCAAAGACACAAGGGAAGTATTAGCCCAAGAGACAGAATGGACCACATAAACCAGAGACTTCATCCGCCTGAGACCAGAAGAACTAGATGTTGCCTGGCTACCACCAATGAACGTCCTGACAGGGAAAACAACAGAGGGTCCCTGATGGAGCAGTTGAATGATGGGATGCAGAACTCAAATTCTGGTAAGAAGACCAGATGTAATGGTCTGATTGAGACTGGAGGCGCCCCGGAAAGCATGGCCCCTGGACTCTCTATCACCCCAGAACTAAAACAATTTCCAAGGCCAACTCTTCAGACAGGGATTGGACTGGACTGTGGGACATAAAGAGATACTTGTGAAGAATGTGCCTCTTAGTCAAGTAGATACAAGAGACCAAAGGGGCAGCTTCTGTCTGGAGGTGAGATGGGCAGGCAGAGAGGGTTAGGAGCTGGCTGAATGTTCATGGGGAATCAGGGGTGGAGGGGAGGAGTGTGCTGTCGCAGAATGGGGTGAGCAGTTGGGGTCTCATAACAATGTATGTAAAAAAAAAAAAATTCTGTGTGGGAGACTGACTTGAAACGTAAACTTCATTTAATTACAACAATAAAAAAAAATAAAGTTGGAAAAAAAAAAAGATTCAGCAAGCCAAACAACAGGTGAAGCTCCACCCTCACCGTGCTTTCTCTCACCTTAACTAATTTTGCTTTTGCATCCCCTTCAAATACCCTTGAATTGGCCTGTCCTAGCCCACAGAAGGAGCCCTGGTGGCTGCTAACCAAAAGATCAAGAGTTCGCATTCATTCAATACATGTTTACTACTTGAATGAAGGACAATATGCTGCAAAAGAATCTACATACTAAGAAAACTGTATGCCACTCAGACTTGGGCTCAATTGCAAATATCTACTGTGATTTAAAGTTCTTCAACCATTTCTGCTTGTGGCTTCAATTAGAGAAGAAGAATAAATGTCCCTTAAATAACTGTCAATATGTGACAGAAGAAATAGTTCCAGGTTACCAGGTAAATAGGTACAAAAGCAGCAAATCTCATGGAACTAATAATGTGAAGTGAATAGAATTGTGTTGCTACTCAGAATATTGTTGAACACGGAGGCTTGACTGAAAATGGACTTTTATAAACTATTTTATAAGTAACTCATCCACTAATCAAAGTGCCCACACTCTCGGGTGCTACCATTGTTGTTGTCAGTTGCTGTCTAGTTGATGTCAACTCATTACGAACTCATGTGTACAGAGTAGAACTGCTCCACAGGGTTTTCAAGGCTGTGATTTCTCAGAAGAAGATCCAAAGTAAGACAGTCCAGGCCTGTCTTCTGAGGTGCCTCTGGATGGGTTTGAACTGCCAATCTTTCAGCTAGTAGTTGAACATTCAGCCTTTTGTGCCATCCAGGGACTTAGGTGCTATAGAGAATACAGAATAGACATTAGATCTGTTCTTTGCATTCAAGGGGTTTATAATCAGTTGTGGAAGGAAAAGATACATGAAAGGGCTTGTCTTAGTCATCTAGAGCTTCTATAACAGAAATAGCACAATTGAGTGGCTCTAAAAAAGAGAAATTTATTCTCTCACAGTCTAGGAGGTTAGAAGTCCGAATTCAGGGTGCCAGCTCTAGGAGAAGGCTTCCTCTCTCTGTCAGGTCTGGGGGAAGGTCCTCGTCATCAGTATTTCCCAGTCAAGGAGCCTCTCAGCACAGGAATCCCTGGTCCAAAGGATGCACTACTCTCCTGGCTTTTGTTTCTTGGTGGTGTGAGGTTGCCCTGTCTCTCTGCTTGCTTCTCTCTTTTATATCTCAAAAGAGATTGACTCAAGATACAGCCTAATCTTGTAGATTGAGTCCTGCATCATTAACATCATAGAGGTAGGATTAACAACACATAGGAAAATCACATCAGATGACAAAATGGTGGACAATCACAAAATACTGAGAATCATGTCCCAGCCAAGTTGACACATATTTTGGGGGACACAATTTAACCCATAACAGGGCTCAATGCTAAACTGGTGGTACTGAGAAAGTACCTCTGTAATTCTGAGAAAAGAATGATTAGTTTGAGCTAGAATGGAAAAAGTACATAATAAAAAGTTGGAGTTTTCAAAGTGCAAAAATACTGTACAATTCACTCTAACCAGGCTGATAGCTTTCCCCCAAAATTTATAATTTTTTACATATTTCATGCAGGCTATAGAATACTTAAGCTATGCTATACTATATCATATATTCTTATGAACACTATTAAAAATACATATTCACATGAGCTACAAAGCTGTAACAACATTTCAACACCTATGACATTCAAAAAATTATAGAATTTTAGAGCTAATTCCAATCATTTCTGAACTCAAATAGAGCCAAACTTTTCCGGAAAGTTACAGAATACCTAATACATTAAAAATATGATTAATTTTTAATTCTTTAAATATTTTTTACCTGGTCTGTGGATTATCCAGCTTTCTTTCCTTTTTATGGCCAGACAACTGACTTCCAGTCTTCACATGTAAAGAGCTTACAAGTACTTTCGGTACGTAGTAAGTGTTCAGTATCTATCGCTGCTGCTACTGCCATTATTATTACTACTACTATTACTGTGGCTGCTGCTACTACTCATTCATTGTTCACTAGCACCTCACTCATCAGAGAACTGGCAACATACATAAAAGGACATGAAAGTTACCCTAGACCAGGGATTCTTAAGTTGAAGTCCATAGACCCTCGAACACATGAACTTACGTGGAAAAAGTTTACATCTTTATTTACACTAACCTCTAACTGAAATTTAGCATTTCATTCATTGTAAACGTAGACAACAGACCACACTGACATTAACAGTTGTTGCTGTTAGGTGCAAGTAAGTAGGCTCTGACTCATAGTGATCTTATATATAATAGAACAAAAAGGTGCCCAGTCCTACACCATCCTCACAATCATTGCTATGTCTGAGCCCATTTTTGCAGCCACTGTGTCGCTCTCTCATCACTGTTGTTGTTGTTAGGTGCCATCAAGTCGGTTCTGACTCATAGCGATCCTATGTACCACAGTACGAAAACACTGCCAGGTCCTGTGCCATGCTCACAATCGTTGTTATGCTTGAGCCTATTGTTGCAGCCACTGTGTCAATCTATCTTGTTGAGGGTCTTCCTCTTTTTCACTGACCTTGTACTTTACCAAGCATGATGTCCTTCTCCAGGGATTGATCCCTCCTGACAACATGTCCAAAGTACGTAAGACGTAATCTCGCCATCCTTCCTTCTAAGGAACATTCTGGTTGTACTTCTTCCAAGACAGGTTTGTTTGTTCTTTTGGCAGTCCATGGTATATATTCAAAATTCTTTGCCAACACCACAATTCAAAGGCATCAATTCTTCAGTCTTCCTTATTCATTGTCCAGCTTTCTCATGCATATGATGTAACTGAAAATATCATGGCTTGGATCAGGTGCACCTTAGTCCTCAAGGTGATTTCTTTGCTTTTTAACATTTGAAAGAGGTGTTTTGCAGCAGATTTGCCCAATGCAATGTGTCATTTGATTTCCTTAATGCTGCTACTATGGGTGTTGATTGTGGATCCAAGTAAAACAAAATCGTTGACAACTTTAATCTTTTCTCCGTTTCTGATGATGTTGCTTATTGATCCAGTTGTGAGGATTTTTGTTTTCTTTATGTTGAGGTGTATTCCATACTGAAGACTGTGGTCTTTGATCTCCATCAGTAAGTGCTTCAAGTCCTCTTCACTTTCAGCAAGCAAGGTTGTGTCATCTGCATATCGCAGGTTGTTAATGAGTCTTCCTCCAATCCTGATGCCCCTTTCTTCTTTATATAGTCCAGCTTCTAAGATTATTTGCTCAGCATACAGATTGACTAGGTATGGTGAAAGGATGCAACCCTGACGCACACCTTTCCTGACTTTAAACCACACAGTAGATCTTGTTATTTAGTGCATTAAAAAAGCATATACATTACTATTTTGTAATTTTTTTATATTTTGATAACTGTATATCAGTTTAATTGGCCTCCTGTGTAATCTTATGTATTTGGTTCTATTCATTTAAAAGTATTATACTGAGAAGGATTCAATAGGCTTCATCAGACTGCCAAAGGGATCATGGCACAACAGAGGTTAAGAACTCCTGCCCTAGCCATCCATTCACAAAGCCCTTACTCATGCTATCTCCTCTGCCTAAAACACCCTTCCCTCTTCCTGTTAAGTCAGCCTTCACAGTTCAGCTCAAATTTGCCTTTCTCACTCCTCCTCCCATTTAAAACAAATTGTTTATTGCACTTGTTTCTGGTGCTTGTACCTCTCTGTACCTCTTTGTACCTTATTATCTGTAGGATCTTGGACAAGTTATTTAACTTTCTGAAACTCATTTTCCTCACTTGTAAAATGAAATAATAGTAGTACGTGAATACTTAGAATGACTGTGAGGATTGAGCAAGATTATGCATATTAAAGGTTTAATGTGATGTCTAGAGAAGTAGTTCTCAAACTTTTTAGTTTTAGGACCCTTTCATACACTTAAAAATTACTGAGAACCTCAAAGACATTTTCCTTATGAGCTATATCTGTAAATATTTATGGTATTAGAAGTTAAAACTTATAATTTAAAAATAATTCTTCATTAATTCCTTAAAAATAATAGATAAACGTGTTACATGTTAATATAAACAATCATTTTTATGGGAAAAAGCTATATTTCCCAAACAAAAAAAATAGTGAGAAGAGTGGCATTGTTTTCCACTTTGCAAATCTCTTTAATTTCTGGCTTTAATGTCTACCGCAAAGGTTGCTTTGATTTAAGTAAATGAAGAAAGTCTGGTCTCACATAGATATGCAGCTGGAAAAAAAGAGGAGTATTTTATTAATCTTTAAGAAAACCGTGGATATTTTTCTTTGATACTCCACCAATTCAACAAGGAGTGATTAGTTAGGTTAGTTGAGACGTAGAATCTGAAAAGATACCAATAAATTTTCATGCTCTGTTGCATTACAATACATTGGTGTGTCTTGCACTTTGAATGGATCATTTACCCACATATGATTTTATCATGTATTGATCATTTGGAAAATATTGGTTGACTGAGTTATGCAGATCTTCTAAACATTGACACATTTCATTATACAATATGAAAAAGCTCACATTCATCAATAGTACCATGATCCCATGAGCAAAATCTTTAGTTATCAGTGGTAATTTCACAGTGGCAGATACAAGTTTTCCAAAATTCTAATATTCACTTGAAAGTTCAAATTTTATCACAGGCAGCTAATACTGACAGTTATTTTTCCTTGAATTGACAGGCTCACATCATTCATTTTTGAGAAAATGTCTGCCAAATACCCAAGTTTGAATAAACGTAGTTGGCCTATCAGTTGTTCTTTCAAGTAAAAATGGCGTTCCATGAAAAATTGTTCCTACTCAATTGCACAAGTGTGTTTCCTCAAGACAACCATTATACTTGGGTGTGCCGCACAAGTGCTCTGTATTTCCCATTTTGCCACACAGAATATTTAATGAGTGTATACTCAAGGGTCCAGATTTAATAAAATCATTAATTTTTACTGCTTCATCAAGGGGATTCATTCTTAAATGAAACTGGCTTTGTTTTTTCCCTGTGTGCTCACAGCAATGATAAATACAATGATACATTTTGGTGCCACTACTTGGTTCACAGTAAAATGTACAAAGAACTGGAGTTAGAAAACCAAAAGAAAAGAACGTCCTTGACATTTCTCAAGCTGAAAAAACTGAAGAAAAAATTCAAGCCTTGAGTTGCATTATTGAAGAATTCTATGGGGGAAAAAAGTGAACAATGCAGGAAGCATCAAAAGAAGATGGAAGGAATATAGAGTCACTGTACCAAAAAGAATTGGTTGACATTCAACCATTTCAGGAGGTAGCATATAATCAAGCACTGATGGTACTGAAGGAAGAAGTCCAAGCTGCACTGAAGTCACTGGCGAAAAACAAGGCTCCAGGAACTAATGGAATAACTGAGATGTTTCAACAAACAGATGCAATGATGGAAGCGCTCACTTGTCTATGACAAGAAACTTGGAAGATAGCTACCTGGCCAACCAACTGGACGAGATCCATATCTGTGCCCATTCCAAAGAAAAGTGATCCAACAGAATGCAGAAATTATCTAACAATATCATTAATATCACATGCAAGTAAAATTGTGTTAAAGATAATTCAAACATGGTTGCAGCAGGACATCAACAGAGAACTGCCAGAATTTCAAGCCAGATTCAGAAGAGGATGTGGAACAAAGAATATCATTGCTGATGTCAGATGGATCTTAGCTGAAAGCAAAGAATACCAGAAAGATGTTTACCTGTGTTTTATTGACTATGCAAAGGCATCTGACTATTTGGATCATAACAAGTTATGCATAACATAGTGAAGGATGGGAATTCCAGAATACTGAATTGTGCTCACGCGGAAACTGTACATAGACCAAGAGGCAGTTGTTCAAACAGAACAGGGCGATACTCCATGGTTGAAAATCAGGAAAGGTGTTTGTTATTTGTATGCTGAGCAAATCATCCAAGAAGCTGGACTTTATGAAGAAGAACATGGCATCAGGATTGGAGGAAGACTCATTAACAACCTGCAATATGCAGATGACACAACCTTGCTTGCTGATAGTGAAGAGGATTGGAAGCACTTACTGATGAAGATCAAAGACTACAGTCTTCAGTATGAATTATACCTCAACATAAAGAAAACAAAAATCCTCACACCTAGACCTATAAGCAACATCATGATAAATGAAGAAAAGATTGAAGTTGTCAAGGATTTCATTTTACTAGGATCCACAATCAACGCCCATGGAAGCAGCAGTCAAGAAATCAAACGATATATTGCTTTGGGCAAATCTGCTGCAAAACACCTCTTTCAAATGTTAAAAAGCAAAGAAATCACCTTGAGGACTAAGGTGCGCCTGAACCAAGCCATGATATTTTCAGTTGCCTCATATGCATGCGAAAGCTGCACAGTAAGGAAGACTGAAGAATTGATGCATTTGAATTATGATGTTGGTGAGGAATATTAAATATACCACGGACCACCAGAAGAATGAACAAATTTGTCTTAGAGGAAGTACAGCCAGAATGCTCCTTGGAAGTGAGGATGGTGAGACTTCGTCTCGCATACTTTGAACATGTTATCAGGAGGGATCAGTCCCTGGAGAACGATATTATGCTTGGTAAAGTAGGGTCATGGAAAAGAGGAAGACCCTCAACAAAGATGGACTGACACAGTGGCTACAACAATGGGCTCAAACATAACAATGATTGTGAGGATGGCGCAGGACTGGGCAGTGTTTCATTCTGTTGTACACAGGGTCGCTATGAGTCGGAACTGACTCAACGGCACCCAACAACATAACAACATTTGGTTCATGTTAAGGCACCACTTCTTTTATACTATCAGTGCAAATGTCAACACAGTTAAAAAAGCAAATATCTTAGTGTTATTTTGAAAATTGTTTTGATCTTGCAGACCTCCTGAAATAGTCTCGGGAGCTCACAGGGAACCAAGAACTTACACTCTGGGAACTGCTGGCCTAGAGCAGAGTATGTGTTTAATAAATGTTAGCTACTGTTATGATTATGGAGTTCCTGGGTGATGCAAACAGTTAAGCAGGGCTACTAAGCAAATGGTTAGTTTCAAGTCTACCAAGCGGTACCTCCGAAGAAAGGCCTGGTGATCTACTTCTGAAAAATCAGCCACCGAAAACCACATGGAGCACAGTTCTACTCTTACACACATGGGATCACCAGGAGTTAGAATCAGCTTGACAGCAACTGTTTTTTGGGTTTTTTTTATTGTTATGATTAGCTATGGCAAATATATTTTCCTAACTAAAAATCAGGATTGTATCTGACATGATCTGTACATGAATAGGTAGTAAGTAATGGAGACTGTCCCCCCAAAAATCATTTTTGTTCTTTTTTTTTGGCCTCATAGTTAGATGTATACTCACCACCCAGAGTTTAAGATCCCCAAAGACAGGGAAAGGACTTTACCTAAGCCAGCATCTCCACTACCAGCACAGCGCTTTATACAGAATAGGTGTCTGATAAACACTTGTTAGATGACTGAATAAATAAACAAGCTCAAATCTGTCCATTCTGGGCTTGTCAGAAACTCTGGTGGAAGGACAGAGGCTAAAATGGTAGATGGTTAGATTATTTACTTTTGTTTGTTTGTTTTGAAGGTAGACATTTTAACTACAGTACTCTTGTTTAAAAAATTAAATTTGTGTAATAATCAACCTAGGTTACCTTTTTGGGGGGAAATAACATTGACTGTTCTCCTTATTAAAAAGATAAGAAATGTTAATTGTAGAAAATACAGACAAAAAAAAGAAAAGAAAAATCACTGGTAATTCCATCATCTAGAAATAACCTTTACTGAAATTTTTTATCTGTCTTTCTATTGTTTGTCTATGGAGATACATAAATTTTTTTTCTTCCTGTTCTGTTACCTCCTTTTTTCACCTAACACCATATAATGAACATCTGTCTATATCATTATATATCCTTCTTTAACATAATCTTTAATATGTACACATTACATGTTATTTGGATGTATTACAGAAGTCATTGGTTAAATGGAGTTTTGTTTGGATTTTATTTTTTCCTATATTATTCCTGTCCAATCTTATCAACAGCTAGAAAAACTATGAATCGGCAATAATACAGAATGAAACAGTAAGTAAACCCAAAGTGTCCACTGAGTATTTTTACCATTCTGTCATTGTCACAAGCACCATGGCAATGAATAACACACCCATAGTAGAAACAGTCCTGAAAACAAGAAATAAATAATAATTTAGAACACCCACAAATAAGATATTTTAAGGTGCACCTAGAGAGAAATAAGCCTGGATCATGTAGCCAAGAAGAAAGAATTCCCCTCTTGGGAAGCTGCACATGAAATGTGCTCAATGAGGGGATGTGTGGAAAGCTGTTCAGATGGTCCATTGAAAGTCAACTCAGAAGCTGCATGAAATGAATGGGCTGAGACATAAAGATCACAATAAGTAGGAGTTGAAGCATAAAGATCTCTATTACTGCACTGCTACAGGAGACATTTAGGTGGAGGTTAAGGGCACTCCATTCTAAACTCCCCGTTTCAGCTCTTTGAAAGATACATCTCAATCTTGAACTTTCTCCTTAATTTCAAAGACAGCCAGTATTGTCAGCTGAATATAAAAGAAACATCAAATTGAGAAGAACACTACCAAAGAGAGAAGAAGAGTCGACAGGCAACAGAGTGAGATTGTAAATAAGAGAGAGAGGAAGTGAAACTAGACGACCCCAAAGCAGATTATATCCATATATGGAGTCCCTGTCTCTGTCTCTGTCTCTCAGAATACATCCTATATTCTGATGTAATAAATCAAAAGACTAGGAACAGTAATTTCTGAATTTTAGTAAGGTTGAAGAGGTCATTTCCTTACCCAACATGGTTCAGTGGCTTAACTAAGATTCAGAGAGTTCCAAGTTCTATTCACAGCTGTTTCAATAAAGTATTGAAAAAAATCTAAACCCATCAAGCCAGCACCCTACATCTTTAATTTACACTTAATTTATATTGCATTATTTCTCCAAGGTCATTCATCCAACTAAATCTTTCCACTCCATCCAAGCCAATCTCTCTACAAATCCTTGGACACATCTTGCTAAATTCTGCCTCCAAGTATTTACTCATATAATTCCTCAGGATGGTTTACTCTTCTTTCTACCAGAAGTTCCTTCAACCCAGCTCAAAATGCACCTCTCCCTCAGAAATGTTGCCTAATAATCCCATTCTGTTTTGACCATCTATTTATCCCAGTCCTTTTAAAGAGCACAGGTTATTCATATTCATATTATCATTGACACACTGCTCTCAAATTGTCCCATTTGGGACTTCTTTAATTCCTTCACTAGATTGTAAGTTTCATGAGGTCAGGCGTAATGTCTTCTAATTCTTTTGTTTCAAGAAAATGGAAGATAGAAAGGAGAAAGGAAGACAAAAAAAGGAGGGAAATAAAGAAGATGGTGACTCATAGCAACCCTACAGGACAGAGTAGAACTGCCCCATACACGTCCTAGGCTGTGATTTTTACAGAAGCCGACTGCCACATCTTTCTCCCCTGGAGCAGCTGGTGAGTTCAAACCACCAACCTTTCGGTTAGCAGCTGAGCACTTAACTCTTGCGCCACGAGGGCTCCTACTTAATTTACTACATAATTTACTTTTTTATTATGTGTATTTCATTAACATCTCCCCCCACCCTGACCCAACTCCAAGTAAACGCTATGATGTCAGGGATCTTTATCTGCTAGGTTCCCTGATGTATCTCCAGCCCTGGGAGCAGTGCTTGACACAGAGCAGGTGCTCGGTAAACTCTTCCTGAGTAAACAAAGCTCTCCAAAAATGTTTTATTATAGGCACTGGAATTTTCACAAACACCACAACAGTCACAGTGATCAATGATAAAATTACTCTCATTAATGCCTCACACCAGCGTTATTTAGACCCCAAACAGATGAAGCACCAGAAAAAACTGATGTTGCAGAGGGAGTGAAGAACTTTACAGAGGTATGGCTAGTGTGAACCTCACCACATGACCCCTGAGGGGTTAGGTGTTAACCAAATGAAATGGTGATAAGGGGTGACAAGTGCCCAACCTGGCTCAGAGACTTTAACTGCTCTCTCTGCTCACAGTGAAAGCCACAAAGTGCCTATAAAAGGAGCATGGCTATCTCAAGAAATCTCTCCAGGCACAGTCTCATATTTCACTCCAAAACCTCCCACTTCAGCTGGCTGACCTGTTGTGGCCTCTCTGCTTCCAACCCAGTTGTTATCCCCTACTCTGCCTCTTTGGATGAAGCACTCCATTCAGAAGGCCTCTTCAATTCCCAAACTAATTGTCTTTGGCTTGCCTTTGGCTCCACTCCAGTCCCTTGCTTGTCTAGGAGAGAAGTTTATATAGCTTTTAAAAGACATGTCAGGAAGGAAGAGTCTGAAAAACAGTCTTGTCACAACATTCAGAGTCCATGGGTGGTGCAAATGATTAACGTGCTCAGCTGCTAAAAGAAAGGCTGGAGGTTCGAGTTCACCCAGAGGCAGCTTGGAAGAAAGGTCTGGTGATCTGCTTCTCAAAAAAAAGCCACTGAAGACACTTCTGGCAACATGGCGCTCTAGGCAGAAGCACCATGCCATCCCTCCACAGCAAAGATCTGAAAAACTAAGCCAAACAGAGAAACACCAATCCTGAAATCCTAAACATCAAATGAAGAGATAAAAAACTCAGCCAAGCACCAAATGGAATAAGAAACTGACAGAGAACAGAGAGCCAGGAGACGTACATGGAGAGGTCCCCTATCAGCTAACGCAGCACAGATCTGCCATCTTGGACTCCTATCAGAAACCAGCAAATAGGGGGTACGAGAAAGCAGCTTCACAGAGCTTCCAGCAGGAGACAGAACAAGCAGAAACAGTGATATATGCTTTCCCACCCCCCCATCCTTCTTCACCCCCACTCGGCCTCCTCTGCTTCCCGTGGCCACAGTCTCTTGGCCGGGAAGCACTGGCTGGTTGCAGTCCACCTGTCTGCACTGGCCGACTCCCTGAGTGCCATTTGTTGGCTGCTGGTGTTGCTTCTTTCCACTTCTTTTGATTTCTTCCTTACCTCTCACCATCTCCCCTCCTTTTGCTCAAATACTTGGCTCCGTGCACCATCTTTGCTTCTTCCTGAGGGGCTGTGGAGCTCTGTTCAAAAGTGTGGAACTGCTTCCCAGTCCGTGCTGCCACGCCGGTGGCATCCCAAGGCTTTTTTTCGTTTGCTTTCTTTTTCTTTTCTTGAGTTGGGAGCCCATTCTGGCCAGGTGGTGCTGAGCAGCTTGGGACCTACCCCCTCAGCTTGCGCAGACATGCAGAGGGATTCCTGAGAGCATTTCTTTCTTCATGGTTTTTTTTTCCCCCTGTTTTTTGGGGTGTTTTCTTGTTCTTTTTTTAAAAAATTTGTTTTGTTTACTTTTCCCTCTTTTTCCCTTTTTGTCTTTCTTCATTACTCAGTTTCTCATCTCTCTATACCTTCCTTCTCTTCCTGTCCCCTGGATACCTGGCACTGAATACCTCTATGCCTCCTAGCCAGGCTGTACTTCAACACCTGGGAACAACTTCCCCAGACCTCATAGCCGCACTGGTGGGATCCCTGGGAGCTTTGCTGTTCTTTTTTCTTTCTAATTTTTATTTATTCATTCTTTTCTTTTCTTTTTCTTTTTTTTTCTTCCCCTTTTTGTTTTTCTCCATTTTATAATCTCTTATATCTCCACTCCAATGGCAAGCTCCCCTAGCACTCTTTTTTGTTTGTTTGTATATTTTTGGCTCCTGTTCCTCTCTCCCATACCCATTTTAGCTCGACACATCACAATCTCCCCCCTCCATCCTGCCTACTTGCACAGTGTGCTTAACATCACACCACCAAGCACCACAGGCACGGCCTACCGGAACCTGCCCTGCACTGATTACCAACCTGCCCTGGTGGCTGTAGTAACTGCCACAAACAACCCATCCCAGTAACTCCTCTTCAGCTAGACCTGCCCTGCTGTATCATATCTGAGCGACGGACTCTGCCAATTGGAGAAGGAGGTGAAAAATATCGTGTCCACAGATGAGCAAACAACAAAGAACACACAGTCCGCCTGCTCAGACATAGTCAGATTAAAAAAAAAAAAAGGATGAAACAAACAAATCTACAATCAATAAATGAGAAAAGTAACTACTGAATGCCCCGAAGACAGCAGACAATATCAAATCATTTATAAAAACAGGACAGGATGGTTCCAGTAGGCATCCAAAATAAAATACCAGATGACTTTCCAGTAGAAGAAAAGGCACTAGAACTACCTGATAGGGAATTCAAATCTCTAATACTCAGAATTATCCAAGAGTTGAAGCAAAAATCAGAAAGAAATGAGTAAAAAATAGACAAATTCATGGAAAAGGCAGAAAAATTCATGGAAAATACAGACAAAAAAATGGAAGAATTCAGGAAAAGAATGCAGGAACAAAATGCCAAAGTAAATTCACAACTAGAAATTATACAAAAACAGCAATTAGAAATCCAAAAGATAAACAAGATTTCAGAAATGGACAGTGTCATAGAAGGGCTGAGGAGCAGATCTGAAGTGGTGGAAGACAGGATCAGCGGAATTGAGACAAGCACTTGGATACAACTGTTCGAGGAAAAATCAGAAAAAAGAACAAAGAAAAATGAAGAGATCCTGAGAATTATGTGGGATAGAATCAAAAGCAAAAATCTGTGAGTGATCAGAGTTCCAGAACAGGGGGAGAAAACAGAAGACATAGAGAGGATCATTGAAGAATTGCTGACAGAAAACTTCCCCAGTATCATGAAAGATGAAAAGCTGACCATCCAAGAAGCTCAACAAACCCCATATAGGATAGACCCCAAAAGAAAATCACCAAGGCATATCATAATCACACTCGCTAAAACCAAAGACAAACAAAGAATCCTGAGAGCAGCCTGAGAAAAACAAAAACTCACAGACAGAGGAGAAACAGTAAGACTAAGCTCAGATTATTCGGCAGAAATCATGCAGGCAAGAAGGCAATGGGATGACATACATAAAACCTTGAAAGAAAAAAATTGCCAGCCAAGAATAATATACCCTACAAAACTCTCGCTCAAATATGATGGTGAAATTAGGTCATTTCTAGATAAATAGAAATTAAGGGACTATGTAAAAACCAAACCAAACTTACAAGACTTATTAAAGGAAGTCCTTCGATCTGAGAACAAACAATATCAGACCACAGGCTGAATATAGGACACAGAATTGTACTAGCCAGTTACCAACCTAGGAAATGAACTCTTAAGGACTATGGAAAACCAAAAGAATTACAAAAGGGAACCAGAGAGGTTAATCTGTAAATGACAACAGCATCAGAACAATAAAAGAGGGAATAAATGGTGTAGATATAGAACCTTCTAATGGAGAGGAAGTCAAGCAATACCAAGTAATAATAGACTGGTTCAAATCTAGGAAGATAACGGTAAATTTCATGGTAACCACAAAGAAAGTTAACAAACCTACTCATCAAAATAAAGAAGAAAAACATAAAATCTCAGTAATAACAAAACCTACAAAAACAAAAGAAATGAAAAAAATTCCACAAACTAAAGGAACTTAGAACAGGAGAGTAAGAGGAACAAAACTGGAGGACATTATGCTGAGTGAAATAAGTCAATCACAAAAGGACAAATATTGTATGAGACCTCTACTGTATAACTCATGTAAAAGTTCACACACAAAAAGAAACAATCTTTGTTGGTTATGAGGGATGGGAGGAGTGGGGGGGGAACTAAATAGATAAGTGGTTAACTCTGGTAAAGGGTAAGACAGTACACATTACTGGGGAAGCCAGCACAACTTGTACAAGGAAAGGTCATGGAAGCTCCATAGACACTTCCAAACTCCCTGAGGGACTGAATTGCTGGGTGGAGGGCTGTGGGGACCATGGTCTCGGGGAACATCTAGCTCAATTGGCATAACAGAGTTTATAAAGACAATGTTCCACATTCTACCTTGGTGAGTAACGTCTAGGGTCTTAAAAGCCTGTGAGCAGCCATCTAAGATACTCCACTGGTCTCACCCCTTCGGGAGCAAGGGAGAATGAAGAGAACAAGATACAAGGAAAAGATTAGTCCAAAGGACTAATGGACCACAGCTACCACGGCCTCCACCAGACTGAGTCCAATACAGCTAGACGGTGCCCAGCTACCACTACTGACTGCTCTGATCAGGATCACAAAAGAGGGTCCTGGAAAGAGCTGGAAAAGGATGTAGAACAGAATTCTAACTCACAAAAAAAGACCAGATTTACTGGCCTGAAAGACTGGAGAAACCCCCAGAGTATGGCCCCCGGACACCCTTTTAGCTCAGTGGTGAAGCCCCTCCCGAAGTTCACCGTTCAGCCAGGGATTGGACAACCTCATAAAACAAAACAAGACTAATGAGGCACAGCAGTCCAGGGACATGGACTAGAAGGCAGGAGGGGACAGGAAAGCTGGTGATAGGGAACCCAAGGTTGAGAAGGGACAGTGTTGACGTGTCATGGGGTTGTTAACCATTGTCATAGGGCAGTACGTGTACTAACTGTTTAATGAGAAACTATTTGTTCTGCAAACCTTCATCTAAGGTACAAAAAAAAAAAAAAGAATTATCTATGTGAGATCAAATTGTCAACAGCAACTCCAAAGGTCTCATGGGAAGCCTAGGGGGCAATGAGTTGAAGATAATGGTGATGGAATAATTTGGAGAAGGATAGTGAGAATAGCAGCACAACTGGAAGAATGTAATCGATGTCACTGAATTGTACATGTAGAAACTTTTGAAATGGTGTAACTTTGGCTATGTGTATTTTCACCAAAAAAAGGTCCTCAAGGTCAAGAAGGGAGGGTGTTAACATGTCACGGGGTTGTTAACCAATGTCATAAAACAATATGTGTACTGACTGTTTAATGAGAAACTATTTGTTCTGTAAACCTTCATCTAAAGTACAATAAAAACAATTAAAAAAAAAAAGCCATTGAAAACCCTATGGATGACTGGAGCACAGTTCTACTCTGACACACATGAAGGTGAATCAACTCCCTGGTAACTAAAAAAAGAAAGCCACAAATCTCAGAGTGTCCATGGCAGTGGAGTCAGCAGATATAAGTTAAAATATCGGTTCCATCATCTCCTAGTCAACTGGCCTAAAAAGAAATTTGACTCTCTGAACCTAAGTTTCCCGTTCTTCAAAACAGGCAAACCTCCTTCTCAAGGTTTCTGTGCACATAGAACCCTTTCCCCGTCTCTAGAGCTAGACTAATATAGCTTGAGCTGAAAAATGTTTGATATGTGTGCTCTATACACTAGCTCAGCCTCAAAAAGCTAATACTACTCATATGATTTGTTGGCAATTCCCAAAGAAAATATTTCTATAACACTGAAAAACCTGGGCTTTGGAGTCAGATAGGCCTGAGTTAATTGGCTTAGCTACTTTCCAAACTATGACCTTGGATAAAGGTTACTCTTCCTCACCTATAAAACAAGTATGCAATAAATGTTCACAAAATTGTTTTAAGGATTAAAATAGATAATACATATAAAGTGCTTGGCACAGCCTAACATATTTTTGTGCCTGACGTTTGGTAAAGTAGGGGGTCAGCAAAAATGAGGAAAATCCTCAATGGTATGGATTGACACCATAGCCACAATAATGGGCTCAAACATATCAAAGATCATGAAGATGCAGCAGTACTGGGCAACGTTTTGTTCTGTTATACATAAGGTTGCCATGCATTGGAGCCATCTCGACAGCAACTAACAACAAATGACTAATAGCCACTACTATTAGTATTAATACTAAATATGGTCCAATATATTCCCTAGTGAGACCAGTGCTGATATGAAAGAGCCCTGGTACACTGTGAGCTACTTGCCTTGAGGGCTAGGTCTCGGTCTTTGTTTCCCCAGCAATACAGTGCATAGTAAGGTGTTCAACTTTTGTTGAATGAATGAATGACACATGTAGCAGAAAGAGCACTACAAAGGGAGTCAGGAGTCCTAAGTGCTTTACCTAGCTCTAAACCCATTGCCGTCGAGTCGATTCCAACTCATAGCAACCCTACAGGACAGAGTACACCTACCCCATAGGGTTTCCAAGGAGCAGTTGGTGGATTCAAACTGCTGACCTTCTGGTTAGCAGCCGATCTCTTAATCACTGTGCCACCAGGGCTCCTGACTGAGCTCTACCACTAATTAAATAATTGAGAACACATGGATCTTAGATTACCTCTAAGGTTACTTTTGGCTCTGACACTGATTCTGCCGTGGTTGAAAGTGCCCCAAAATAAACACAAGGAAAAGAAAATGAAACTCTTCATCTATCTCCAATACCCGTCATATGCCATATCCATTAGAAATATCCAAGCCTACATTCAGAGTTGTCTAAGAACATCATTTTTTATCTCCACGCTGCTCTCCATTCCAAACTCCTGTAAGTTTTATACCCAGCTCCTTCTTAAATAAAACTACTTGATCACAACAACAAATTGATAATTCAAATAAACTACACAATGGATTAAATTCCCAAACACTTCAGTTCTATGATTCAGAGTGTTAGTTATCAGTCTGAAAAGTTAATATCCTTTACTTTCCTGCTTATTTGACACTTATTAAGCAAATCCATGCTTATTTATAAATTACTCAATGCAAAATCCCTAAGATACTAAAGTAAATTTGCTTACCAACTTATCTTAACAAATTGAACTGTGTCATAGCTAAAAGAATAGAAAATTCTCCTTTAATTGCCAAAGGAAAAACAATGGCTTTTGACAAACTCTAAGAGCAGTTAGCATGATTTCCTAGGAGAGAAGAAATTTCTGAATTTTTTATATCTGGCTGTAGAGAAAAGAGGTTCAGACATGGAATGGAATAGAGGAGAAAGCACATATTTTGAATTTACACAGACCTTAGTTTAAATTCCAGTTCATCCATTTAAATGGCCATATGATTTTGGGCAAGTTACTCCATTTCTCTGAGCCTCAATTTTCTCATCAGTAAAATAAGAAGAATAAGTTCATTGAGGACATTAGTAACAAATAAAGTAAAATATATTCAAGAATTGCACCACAGTAGCTATTTACTGAATTTTATTATTATTCCTTTCCTTTGGCTAACTCAATATTTACTTGGGAACTGGAGGTGTTGATACATGGAGGGGTAGCTAGATCCTGAGTGGTTTTCACAGTGCCAAGAATCCACAAAAGTGTGGAAGTTCTGTCCTTAAGTACATGGCAAAGATCTTGGGAAAGAGGAGATCTTTCAACATTTCTCTTAGGGGGCTAAAATACAGTTAAAGCACTATTATTAACTGGAATTGCATTTTTATTTAGCAATTAGAAACAGAGAATTTGAATGTTTGACATCTATGCAGGCTTTTTGAGTCATACTGAAATAAGTTGCTGCTGAGTTGATTCCAACTCATGGCGACCCCATGCCTGTCAGAGTGGAACTGTGCCCCGCAGGGTTTTCAATGGCTGAGTTTTTGGAAGTAGCTCTCCAGTTCTTTCTTCAAAGGCACCTCTGAGTGGACTCAAGCCTCCAGTCTTTCAGTTAGCAGCTGAGTACATTAACCCTTTGCACTAATAACAGATTTTTAGTTCAGCTGGTGCCATGCAAGGGCTTTGTTTCACATCCTCAGCAGCACATGCAAATTGTCAAACTTTTCACACCTATAGGTATTATGATTTATTGAGATAAAGATAAAAGAATGAAATGGATGCAAAAAATGGGAGAGCAAAGATCAATGAAAAAACTTTCCTGTATTACAGAAGCCGGGACACAAACCAGAATGATTTGTTCTATAGAGTTGCCCCTCTTGGCATAAAATTTGTGTCTCATTCAAGGACCAGCCTGCTCGATAATAGCCGCTGACTGGACTCAAATGCCTGCCCTTCACAGTTCTTACGTCATGATTCATATACTCTCACAGCTCTTTTTGACTGCCTGCAATTACTTGTGACAAATGATTCTACAGTGTATTGTCTGCTTTACCTTTTCAAAACGTTTCCATGGTTCACAGATAAGTCATCTCATGTATACTGCACTGTCTCTCCAACAGTAAATCCAGGCATTAGGGGCCTCCTCCCAAGATTCTATTGTACTCTGCAAGCTGTCCACCTGAAGTAAAAATGCTCCTAGAACACACAAATAAATTTCATTTGAATAACACTGTTAACTATAAAAATAAATATACATGCATGAAAAAAAAACTAGAAGAAAATATAATAGTTGTTGTTTGTCAGCTACCTTCAAGACAGCCCTCAACTTGTACTAACTCTATACACAACTTAAAGAAACACCACCTGGTCCTGCACCATCCCCATAATCAGTTGTGGATCAGATCCTTGTGATCCATATGGTTTTCATTGGCAGATTTTCAGAAGTAGATTACCAGGCCTTTCTTTCTAGTCTGTCTTAGTCTGAAAGCTCCACTGAAACCTGTTGAGCATCATAGCAACATGCAAGCCTCCACTGACAGACGAGAGTGGTGCCTTAGCCAGTAATCCACCCCCAGCCTACCACAAAACCACCACTAGTTATGTCAAATGGGGAAGTAGTATCCAAAGTAACAGGAGAAATCCCAAAGAAATAGGTCCAAAGAGTTAACACCTATATTAAACTTAAGGGGGTGGGGGGTGGGGGGGCTCAAATAATAAGTGGAAAAAAATCAATAAACTTGAAAAAATATCTGTAACAAATATGAGAAAGTGCAATTATCTTTGACATGCAATGAGCCCATGGATATTAATAAGAAAACACCTAAAGCCCTAGTAGAAAAATGAATAAAGGAGATGAACAATTCACAGAACCAACACTAAGAAATAGCTACTGAAATATTTTAATTTAAACTTCACCAATAACCAAATAATTTCAAATTAAAATAACAATAAGGAATCTTTTTTTTTTTCCCCCAACCCATCAAATGAATCAAGATTAGTTTAAATGTT
Source organism: Dugong dugon (assembly GCA_030035585.1). Taxonomy (NCBI): domain Eukaryota; kingdom Metazoa; phylum Chordata; class Mammalia; order Sirenia; family Dugongidae; genus Dugong; species Dugong dugon. The sequence continues at coordinate 91,748,578 of CM057462.1, forward strand.
AATACTCACTTTCGGACAGGATGTGATAAAATGAACACACTCATACACTACTATATTAGTGCCTTTCTGGCAAAAGACTTTAAAAAGTTCTCTAGGACTGAAATTTTTCAAAATAAAAATTTAGGTGATAAAAAGAACACACAATTCTAATAATGAAACCAATATATATTTCCTTAAATAAATACTTTGAAAAATATATGCATATATAGAAAAGTCTTGACTCTAATCATTCTTCTAAAGAAGTTAAAGGAATTTAATCATGCCTCTAAATCAGTGGTCCCCAAAGTATGGTTCTTGGACTATTACCATAATCTAAAAACTTATTAGAAATGCAAATTTTCTGCTCACCCAGATTTACTGAATCAGAAACTCCGGGGGTGGGGCCGAGCAACCTATGTTTTAACAAGCTCTCCAGGTATTATTCCATGAATAACTTGTAATTTTTTCCCTTATTTAAAAGATCTCTAGTTTAACTAATGGGCCTCTTATTGGGAACAAACGATTAGTCTTAAAAAAAAAAAAAAGGCATTTTATGAACAAATAAGGTCTTCTTTTTGGCAGTTGCACTAAAGGCAGCGTTCAACTTGAGATCAATATCATTACATGCTAACGTTCCAGAAACACTGCTCTAAAGTTACAGAAAATATGGAGAATAGAAGAATGTTTAAAATGACTCTGTGAGAATGCAATCAAACTCAGAATGTAAGAAATTCTATGTGACCAGTTCCCCATTTTCTTCAACAAATAAACGTCATGGAGAAAAAAAGGAAGGGGAAGTTTTAAAGGTTAAAGGAGACTTAAGAGACATAACAATTAAACCAAAGTGTGGACATTATGTGAATCCTATTTCAATCAAACCAACTGTAAAAACACATTTTGAGACAATTAAGGAAAGCTGAACATGATATTAAGGGATTATTATTTTTCTTAGAGTACGTGAACATCATAATCTGGTTATGATTTTAAAGGAGCCTTTGTGGTGCCACAGTTAAAAGCTTGGCTGCTAATCAAAAGGTTGTTTATTCAAATCCACCTGGTGACCTACTCCTACTCCAGTAAACATTACAGTCAAGAAAACCCTATGGGGCAAAAATCAACTCAACAGCAAACAACCACTACAACAACATTTCTAAGCAGATTAAAAATAGGAGTTTGTTATATTAATCTACTGTTCTTTTCCTTTTGAAAATTTTCATAATAAAAACAAACACTTGAGACTCTTTAGCCAATAATTCCCATTATAGAAATTTATCTTAAGGAAATACTGTCTCAGAAAAGATTTATTTCTAAAGATTTTCATTACACCATTATTTATGTTAGCAAATTTAGAAACAACCTAAATGTCCAAAAAAAGAAAAAAGATATAATAAACTATGAGATTTTCATGTAATAGAATACGATACAGGTATTTAAAATGCCATATTTTAAAAAAAAGATATAAAAGACAAGCAGCATAATTCTTGTTTTGTAAAAACACAAAATATATGCCTAGAAAAACAGGCTAGAAGGAAATATATTAAAATGTTAAGGGTAGTTGTCTCTGAACATTGGAGTTAGAGATCATATGTATTTTCATCTCTGTATTTTTCAATTTATTTTCGTCTATATTTTTCAAATTATCTATAATACATACATACCCTTTAGTAACATGAAAAAAATTTTCAATAAAAAAAGTATTTTTGTCATAATGATTAAAGCACTATATAATAAATTTAAGATTTTCTGTTTTTAAAAGACTAAAAATCACTTCAGGAATGAGCTATTACTTGAGAGAAAGAAAGATGAGTCACCCTGCAGAGCACAGACTGATTGTACTGTTCATTTGGCAGTAATACATATTTGTATATATATATATGTATATGTATGTATATATATGTATATATATTTGGCAGTATATATATTCTAAACTGTTCTGTTTTGATGTCCACGTACATACTTATTCTACAACATCAAATAAATATTTATTGAGTGTCTACTATTTGCCAACAATGAGCAAAACAAGTCAAAAATATCTGTCTTTATGAAGCTTACGGTCTAGTGCAGGGAGACAGATGATGAAGAAATAAATTTAAAAATATTTATGGTATGTCAAATAATAAGTGCTACGGAGAAAAATAAGGCAAGGAAGGGGGGGTAGGGGTTGTTTGGAGGAAGGTGAGATTTTAAATAGGGGAGTTACAGAAGGTCTCACTGAGAAGGTACACTTAAGCAAAGACCGGGATGGGGGAGGGGGGAGGGAGGAAACCATGCTGTATGTGGGTATTTCAGGCAAGTACTAATGTCCTAAGGTAGAAGCATGCTCAGGGTACATATCTTGTCTCCCTAACTTGACAACAGTATCTTTAAAAGAATCATGTCATGCACTTGCTTATTCTGCCAAACTCTGATCACAATGCCTAGACTAATAGTATTCAGGAAGCATTTATTAGTGATAATGATGCAAGAACTGAAAATTATTAGAATCCATGATCTTTTCCTTAAAAATAATCCATTATCATTTGTCTGTCGTTTCTTTATAAAGAAAAACTTTTTTAACATAAGATCTGTTCAAAGTTGGATATGCCTCAGGATGTGGAGAAGTTTCCTCCTCCAGGGATATTCAAACAGACTGAACTGCCAGTGAAGGAGGTACAAGTATCAGACAAGTTACTGAACTAGATAACACATCTCCTTTCAGTCACTCAACATTCAACAAATATTACTGAGCAGTGAATAAGACCAAAATCTCTGCTCTCCTGGATTTATAATCTCAGCATGCTAATAGCCACTATAAGCGAAGTGGACTGGCAGAAATAGTCAATGCTAGTCAAAAAACAAGAAAACCCCTTCTTTAGGAGGGAACAATTTACGAAGTCATTCATTTGCCAGAGCATTTGCATCTCAGTTTAAGACAGTATCTTATTCATATTTGAATCTCCAGAATCTAACATAAAGATCTTCACTAAGTGTTTAATTAAATACATTACCTTGAATAAATATCAAGTAAATGCATAATCTCTCATAGCCTGGCATGTAGTAGTTACTCAATTATTTTATTGATACAAAGGTGAGTAAGGCATAATCACAACAAACAATTACAGATTCAAAATATGTTTATAATTTATCTAGTTCTTTTCTTAACATTAAATATCAGCCTGGAGCAGCGACACTGATCTCAAGTTGAACGCTGCCTTAAGTGCAACTGCCAAAAAGAAGACCTTAGTTGTTCATAAAATGCCTTTTTTTTTTTTAAGACTAATCGTTTGTTCTCAGTAAGAGGCCCACTAGTCAAACTAGAGATCTTTTAAATCAGGGAAAAAATTACAAGTTATTAATGGAATAATACCTACAATACAAGCATAGGGTTAACCAAAGATTAAGATTCTTCCCTACCACAGTTGTATTTGTTAGATGAAACTAAGTTGCAGTAACAAATAGATCCTCAACATTCAGGGATTTTAAGAAGAAGTTTATTTTCCTAACATAACAGTCCAGGGAAGGGGTTCATGTCAGAGTTGGCTCTGTTCCATATAGTCATTCAAGGACTCAGATTGATAAAAGCTCTGCCATCTTTAACACACAGATTCCAAGGTTATCTTGGACATCACCACTCCAGTCAGCCAGAAGGAGGAAAAGGAATGAGAAGCATGAGTGAAAGGTTTTATGGGCCAGACTTGAAAGTGGTACACATCACCTCCTCTCATATTCCATATCACATGCCTACACCTGACTGCAAGAGAAGCTGGAAAATATAGTCCAGCTCGGGATCCAAGAAGAAAAGAATGCATTTTGGTAGACTATTGGTGATCTCTGCCATAACGGAATTGCAAAAAAACTCTCTCTAAATATTCTTCTTCCTAAATATTTGCTAGTGTTCAGCCTCTGGTTAAATTTGCTTACTGGAAAAGATTCTTATAGGGCATGCTCTGACACAATTATCAATTTACAAATGGAGTATGTTCCAAAAGTTTATTTATAAGGTTACTCAGAATATATTTTCTGATGTCATTGTTGTGTGCCATCAAGCTGCTTCTGACTCATAGTGACTCTATAGGACAAAGCAGAACTGCATCAAAGGGTTTCCTAGGCTGAAATCTTTACACGAGCAGATAGCCAGGTCTTTTCTCCGATGGAACAGCTGATGGGTAACCGCTGACTTTCAGCTGGCAGTCCAGCGCTTAACCATTGTGCAAACAGGGCTCCTTTATTTTCTGATTAAAAAAAAAAAAACAAACCTGTTGCCATGGAGTCAATTCAGACTCATAGTGTGACCCTTTAGGACAGAGTAGAACTGCCCCATAGGGTTTCCAAGGAGCTGCTGGTAGATCCGAACTGCCAACTTTTGGTTAGCAGCCAAGCTCTTAACCACTTTGCCACCAGGGCTCCATTTTTTCCGACAGAAGCATAATAACAGGATATGTATCCTAGGTAGACAAACTCTGTAAAACCTGCTGAATTTTGGACACAGTAAAGAAAAAGAAAAGTTTTACTTGATAAACCAAGTTTTATTCAATGCATCTTTCCAAAGGTGCCTGTCACCTTTATCCTACACCAAACATCCCACCCAAGCCTATCCTAGTGCTCATTCTCCAATCATTATTATCATTAGTGCTGCTGTTCTTAACTAGATGTTAAAGCAGTGGATTTATATTTTAAAAAGTACTTGCACATATACACTTATAAAATAATCGTTAACGTTTATTCAATATTTACTATATACCAGAACTCTGTTCTCTCGTTTTACTCATTTATAAAATGGGGATAATAATAATAATACTTAACTCCCTCATGAAGGTATTGTGGAGATGAAATGCCTATGAAGTGCCTTGCACTTTGCCTGACATTAGTAAATTTACTCAATAAATGTTAGTCATTATTTTCTTAATTGGTTTATTATTATTCAGTGATAGGGTGAAAGTGTAAAGAGCTCATTATCTCTTAGCTCTGCTCCCTTTTCTCCTAGTATCCTTCCACCCTTCCACCATCTCACACACACACACACACACACACACACACACCCCAAAGGAAATAAGAGTCACATTTATTTGAATGTTGACAATGGTTCTCAATGCTAATGTACCTGAAGTGCTTGCTAAGTGCTTGTTAAAAATGTAAATTCCCAGGCCCCATGGCCAGAAATTCCCATTCAGAGTAAGCACTGCTGCCACATTGAACAACACCAGGGGGCACCATTCACATTGTATTGCATATAAATGGTGCTTCCTGGAGTTTTGCTTTCTGGAGGTGAAGCCCAGGAAATTGTATTTTTAACAAACACCTAGGTGATATTGACAGTCCTGAGAGTCTTTGAGAAAGACTCTTAGAGTGATTATTAAAATGAGTCGGAATCAACTCGATGGCAAGGGATTTATTAAAAGCGTGCTCTTTTAAAGATCTACATAGGATCAAGGTGATACCAGCAACTGGAAAGATTATAGAGGAAACTTAGAGCACAGTGAGTTTATGTTAATGGGGGAAGAACAACTCAGAAAAGTAGAATGAGAATGGTTGCACAGCTTGAAGAATGTAATCAATGTCACTGAATTGTACATGTAGAAATTGTTGAATTGGTATATAATTTGCTGTGTATATTCTCAACGACAACAAAAATTATTAAAACAAAAAACGAAAGGAAGAAAGGAAGAGGGGAAAGAAGTGTGGGGACCACAGAAATAACTTCCATAGACTTGTTCAGTGTCTAAAAGTGGCAGTAATGGAATTAACAAAGTAAAAAAAAAAAAATCCCAAGCCCATTGCTGTCTAATCAATTTGGACTTATATTGACCCTATAGGACAAAGTAGAATTGTCCCGTAGGGTTTCCAAGGAGCGGCTGGCTGGTGGACTTTTGGTTAGCAGCTGAGCTCTTAACCACTGCACCTCCAGGGCTCCATCAACAAAATAACATTTTTAAAAGCCATCTACTCCAATCTGACCACAGCTTTGTTATTCAGAACTCTTCTCAGCAGCCGAATTCACTGGAATGAGACTTACCTGTAATTTCCTTTCAAAGGCTTCACGTGGTTCTTCAGACATTATCTCATTAATCCTCAGTGCAGATCTGTGAAACAGGAGGCAAACACTGGGCTTTTCATTACTGGTAGCTTGAGGCATGAGCAGGATTCCTGGCCCCAGAAGACCAGCACCTATACCTGGATGTGTCTTCCGCAATCTGCCCAGTCTTCATCTAAAAGACACTGACCTAGTGGTGAGCTTCTGCTTTTTGCTGGGGAAATCCTCACCATTTCCCATATGAAACAAGTAAGAGACAAATTTCATACATTCATTCATTCACAAATATTGATTGTCTAGTACTTAATAGATGTAATACTTCCTGGAAGTAGGTGGGTGTTGAATTATAAATGCACAAGAAAGAGACTATGTAATGCATGGTATTGTGCTGGACTCATAAGTTATCTCTTTTATTTCTTGTATGGTGGCAAAGTGGTTAAGCACTAGGCTGCTAACAGAAAGGTCGGCAGTTTGAACCCACCAGCTACTCCACAGGAAAAAGATGTGGCAGCCTGCTTCCATAAAGATTACAGTCTTGGAAACCTTATGGGGCAGTTTTACTCTGTCCTATAGGGTTGCTATGAGTCTGAATTGACTCGACAGCACCAGGTTTGGTTTTTTCATTTTTTTCTTGCTATTGTTAATGACAGATAACATCATTTTTACAATTTTAAAACAATGTTTACATTTTTTACAATTTTTATGATAGTCACATACCTGTAGTTAGTAAATATTATAGCCAGACTTTGAACCAAGGTTTGTCTAATTCCAATATGAATGCTTTTAGTCCTTACATTTAAGGAGTGTACAACTTAATAAAGAAAAGACAGGTATATAAATGACTTATATAATAATAATGATGATAGTGACTGACATAGTGGCTGCAACAATGGGCTCAAACATAGCAATGATTGTGAGGATGGCGCAGGACTAGGCAATGTTTTGTTCTGTTATACACTGCGTGGCTGTGAGTCAGAGCCAACTTGACAACACCTAACAACAAATATTCCAGGCATTGGACCGAGCACTTTATATACTTTCACGTAATCCTCATTAAATCTATGAGGCAGATGCTATTAATTAGCCCCCAATTTATAGATGAAAAAACCTGAGGCTTAGAGACATTAAATAACTTGCCAGCAGGAGAGAAGACCTGAAGAATACAAATGCTGTCTTCAAATACATAAAGGGCTATCACAAGAGGATGAGTTAGCTTGTTCTATCAGGTCCCAACAAGTAGAAATAAGACCAAAGGGCAGAAGCTTCAGAAAGAGAGATTTTAGTTCACAGAATAAAGAGGATCTTACTGACAGAGCTAGCCAAGATGTTATGGGCTGCCTCTGGAGGGAGTGAGCTCTTATTCTCAGGAGGTGTTTAAACACAGGCTAATTGCCACTTCGAAGAGATATTATAAAATAGACATTATTGCCATTATGCTGAGAATGTTCTTCTACTCTCTGCCCCACCACAGCCTACTTCCAACCTAAATATCACTTCTTTAAAGACATCTTTCCAGATTCCCCACACTACCCATCGCTGTCGAGTCGGCTCATGTTGACCCTATTAAAGCCCCCATTATACCTTCTCTTAGCTCCCTGTACTTCTCCTTCATAACACTTATAATTGTAATTAAGTACTAATTATGTAATTAACTATGGAATGCAAGTTCTTATAGAGTGGAGACTATATGACTTGCTCCTGGGTGTTTCCTTATCTAGAGCCTAACAGTGTCTGGTACATGTTAGGTGCTCAATAAATATTTGTTGACTGAATGAATGAAGGACTACTGATGGGTAATTGGACTAGATGACCTTTATCATTCCTTTAACTCTGAAATTCTTGAATTATGAGAATTGACACAGCAGAAGATGGCATTATCTCCCCCTGCTGAGCTGACTTGAACATTTTGGAGCTACCTATGTCTTGGGGGCCATCCATCAACCTGTTAAAACATCCTCATCCACCCCATTGCACTCACATTCATACCTTACCATTTCTTTTGAAAGCAGCTCATTGTTAAAACATCATCCACACTGGTCCATCCTTATACTGGAAATTGCACAGCAAAGACATTCATTTCCAATACCCTTGGCTTCTCTGTACCAATTCATTTCATGTTCATCCATGGGCTTTGGCCTGCCTATCTCCCTTGCCCATCTGTTTGGATAGCAGTGCGCCTGCTTGTGGGTGGTTAGATCCTTGGCATGGGAAAGAATTTCCAAACACTGCAAGAGGTTTACATAGGCAAGCTGCACTACATAGTCAGAGACATCAGTCTTGTAGGGAGGGTCTTCTCTCTGAAAGCCAGTGCAACACATACCCCCTTTATACTTGATTATGCATGTTGACACATGTATGCCCAAACCAAAAAAAAAGATCAAATCTTAAAAGGAAAATAAGAAATAGTCACAAAGCATTCATTTGGTAAACATGATTGACAAGTACATTCTGAGCTAGGAAGTGGTGGCTATGTGCTAAGGATACAAGATCTGCAAAATTAAGAAAAAACAATGTGCTAAGTATGCATATATAGGACGTCATGGAAACACAGAGAAGGGACGAGAATGTTTCAGAGACCCAAGGAATCATTGGGAAATTCAATATGTATATAGCCAGAAAACAGGGCCAGGGTTTTTCTGCACATTGCATTATATTTGGCAGCAGAGGAGAAAAAATGAACTGCAACATAGAGAGAACGGCTAACCCCAGAACCCAAGATGTAGCCATGCCAACCAGCAGCAAGCCGGCAAATGGGCAGGACTTAGTAAGGGCTATGCCAAGGAGAAGCAGCTTCTTACATTTAAGATAAAAATAAACATTTTCATTCCAGTTATTTAGGACAAAAGAAACATGGCAATATGGGACACAAGGAAAGGTGACGTGTGCTCTAAGTAGGTATGTCTCCTTCCAAGAATAGTGTCAATACCCATACACATTCCCACATGAGTGTACACACACACACACACACACACACAGCAAAGCAACATTGTCTGCTATAGGGTAATTTTTCATAGAATTCTAACAGAATGAGTTGAATGTTAAGGTATGTATAATTTCGACCAAAAAAAAAAATGTTATTTCAATGGTTTCTTTGAATGAGCCAGAGAAGTTCAGAATGTGAAATCATCTATGTGAAAGCACAGTGTCCTTTTCAAATGACTAGGACAACAGGACCCTATGAATTCCAAATTGACCTAGTCTTCCTAATGGGGGAAAAGGTTGTGGTAAGAGAATAAGTGAAAATGGAAATGAAGAAAGTGATAAGTAGAAATCATAAAGGGGAGGGAAAAGAGAATTTTATAACAAAGACTAGAAAAACAGAAGCTGGAATAAAGAGGAAATAAAGTCCCTACCTTCATGATGCTTCTATTCTTCAAAGGGAGACAGGCACTGTCTTAGGCTGGGTTCTCTAGAGAAGCAAAACCAGTAAAGCATGTAAATATATATAGAGAGAGATTTATATCAAGGAAATGGCTCACACAGTCATAGTGGCTGGAACATCCCAAGTCCATGGGTCAGGATAGAGGCATCTCCTGACTCATGTAGCTGCAGGGGCTGATGAACCCCAGATCGGCAGGTCAAAGAGCAGGGCTCTTGCTCAAAGTCTGTGAAGATCAATGAATCCCAAAATCGGCAGGCAAGACCGCAGGTAAGCTGCTAGCTCAAGTCCCAAGAATCAGAGATCAGACAAACAGGAGCCAGCTGCAGGATCCAGAGCAAGCAAAAGCCCATGAGCCCTGCCAGAATGCCCACTTATATTCGATGCAGGCCACACGCCCAAGGAAACTCCCTTTCAACTGATTGGCTACTCATAGCAGATCCCATCATGGAGGTGATCACATTATATCAAGTCTCATCGTGGAAGTGATCACAAAATCATATGGCTGCCAAAACACTGAGAATCATGGTGTCTTAGTCATCTAGTGCTGCTATAACAGAAATGCCACAAGTGGATGGCTTTAACAAAGAGTTTATTCTCTCACAGTCCAGTAGGCTACAAGTCCAAATTTAGGGCATCAGCTCCAGGAGAAGAATTTCTTCTCTGTTGGCTCTGAAGGAAGGCCCTTGTGATGCATCAGTCTTCCCTTGGTCTGGGAGCATCTCAGCACAGGAACCTCAAGCCCAAAGAATGTGCTCTGCTCCTGGAACAGCTTTCTTGGTGGTATGAGGTTCCCTTGTGTCTCTGCTCACTTCTCTGTTTTATATCTCAAAAGAGATTAGCTTAAGACACTATCCAATCTTGTATACCTCATCAGTTTAACTGCCACTAATCCATCTTATTAGATCATAGTGACTGAATTTACAACACATAAGGAAATCACATCAGACTGCAAAATGGTACACAATTATACAATACTGGGAATCATGACCCAGCCACGTTGACCAATATTTTTGGGGGACACAATTCAATCCATGACACATGGCCTCAGCCAAGGTGACACAACCTTGACCATCACAGGCACCAATGATAATAAACATACTAACGAATTATGTAATTTTCAGAGAGTGATAAAGCAGGGCAGGGAGGAATCTTCAGTAGATGACCAGGGAAGCCCTCTCTGTGGAGGTGACAGTTGAGCTGAGACCTGAAGGATGAGCCATGTGACTATCTAGGGAAAGACAGAACAGGCAGAAAGTGTAAAAGCCCTGAGGCAGGAAACAGCTTGGGCTGTTCAGAAAACAGCAAGCCCTATGTGGCTGGGGCATAGTAAACAAGGGGGTATGATAAAAGACAAGGCTGGAGAGGTGGGCACAGGCCAGATCATGCAGAGCTTGAGAGGCTTGGGTTTTATTGTAAATATAATAGAAAGTTGTTGTGCAATGAAAAGCAAAGGAGTAAAGTGGTCATATCATCCTGTCTATTGTGTGAAAAATAAACTGTAAGGGAGCAAGAGTAGAAACAAACAGAATTGTTAGAAATTTATTGCAGTAGTCCAAACAAAAGATGATGGTGATTTGGACTACAGTGGAGGGTGGTGAAAAATGGTCAGATTTGAAATATATTTTGAAGAAATGTACTTTGTATCCTTAACCACTATGCCAAATTGTTTACTTACTGCATGTTATATTTTTCAGTATGTTTTTTAGTTTTCTGCCTTATGTCCTTAGATTGTGGCAATCATCACTTACATTTACAGAATTCTATGTAGAATTATTAATTCATTTAGTAAATATTTATGGGTACCATAATCAACACCCATGGAAGCAGCAGTCAAGAAATCAAAAGATGCCTTGCATCGGGCAACTCTGCTGCAAAAGATCTCTCTAAAGTGTTGAAAAGCAAAGATGTCACCTTGAAGACTAAAGTGTGCCTGACCCAAGCCATGGTGTTTTCAATCACCTCATATGCATACACAAGCTGGATGATGAATAAGGAAGACCAAAGAAGAATTGATGCTTTTGAATTACGGTACTGGCAAAGAACACTGAATATACCATGGACTGCCAAAAGAATGAACAAACCAGAGTACAAACAGAATGATCCTTAGAAGCAAGGATGGCGAGACTACGTCTCACATACTTGGGACATATTATCAGGAGGAATCATTCCCTGGAGAACATCATGCTTGGTAAAGTAGTTGTTGTTAGGTGCTGTCAACTTGGTTCTGACTCATAGCAACCCTATGTACAACAGAACAAAACATTGCCCGGACCTGTGTCATCCTCACAATCGTTGCTATGCTTGAGCCCATTGTTGCAGCCACTGTGTCAATCCATCTCGTTGAGGGCCTTTGTCTTTTTCGCTGACCCTCTACTTTACCTAGCTGGCACAGTAAATATGTCTTTAGAAGGCCATTCCATCATTTTATCAAGCCAGCTGCTTCAGGATAATGAGGAACATGGTAAGCCCAGTGAATTCCATGAGCATGGGCCCATTGCTGCAGTTCATTTGCTGCGAAGTGAGTTCCTTAATCCAAGGCAATGCTGTGTAGGATACCATGACAGTAGACAAGGCATTCTGTAAGTCCATGGATGGCAGTTTTGGCAGAAGCATTGCATGCAGGAAAGACAAATCCATAAACAGAGTCTCTATCCCAGTAAGAGTAAAATGCTGCCCTTTCCATGATGAAAGTTGTCCATTATGATTAACCTGCCACCAGGTTGATGGCTGATCACTTCTAGGAATGATGGCATACTGAAGATTCAGTGTTGGTCTCTGCTGCTGGCAGACTGGGCACTCAGCAGTGGCTGTAGCCAAGTCAGCCTTGGTGAGTGGAAGTCATGTTGTTGATCCCACGCATAATCTCCATCCCTGCCACCATGGTGACTTTGTTCATGAGCCCACTGGGCAATGACAGGAGTGGCTGCGGAAAGAGGCTGACTGGCATTCACAGAATGCATCATCTGATCCACTTGACTGTTAAAATCCTCCTCTGCCGAGTTCACCCTTTGGTGAGCATTCGTATGAGACATAAATATCTTCACTTCTCTGGCCCATTCAGAGAGGCCTATCCACATACCTCTTCCTCATACCTCATCTCGAATTTTCCAATCATATTCCTTCCAAGTCCCTGACCATTCAGCCAAACCATTGGCCACAGCCCATGAATCAGTATATAATTGCATATTTAGCCATCTCTCCTTCCAAGCAAAATGAAAAACCAAGTGTGCTGCTCAAAGTTCTGCTCACTGGGAGAACTTCCCTTCATGACTGTCCTTCAGGGAGATCCCAGAAAGGGGTTACAGTGCTGCTGCTCACTTCCAAGTGGTGCCTGCACATTGCACAGAATCATCTACAAACCAGGTACAAATTTTCTCTCCTTCAGTCAACTGATCATAAGGAACTCTCTCATGAGACCACAGGGGCAGACTGGGAGAAGGAAGGTAATGTGACAGAAGTGGGGACCATGGGCATTTGGGCCAATTCCTCATGTAACTTACTTGTGCCTTAAGGTCCTGCACTAGCCCAATCTGTATATACCACTTCCATTTAATGATGGTGTGCTGATGTGCACGTCCAACTTTATGACTCTGTGGATCAGACGACACTCAGTTCATGATGGATAGCTCATGTCACATGATGACTTGGTGGCCCATGGTTAAGTGTTCAGTCTCTACTAAGTCTCAGTAACAAGCCAAAAGATGTTTCTCAAAAAGAGAGTAATTATCTCCAGAGAACGATAGCCTTTGCTTCAAAATCCCAAGGGTCTGCTCCGATTCACCAACAGGAGCCTGCCAAAGACTCCAAACAGCATCTCTATCTGCCACTGCCACTTTAAGCACCATTGGATTGGCCAGTTCATATGGCCCAAGCAGCATAGCGGCATGCATGGCAGCCTGAACCTGTTGCACAGCCTTCTCCTGTTCTGGGCCCCAGTCAAAACTAGCAGTTTTTCGAGTCACTTGATAAATAGGCCAGAGTAGCACACCCAAATGAGGGATATCCAGAGGCCCACCAGGCACTGTGTCTCCTTTTTAGTTGTACGAGGGACTAAATGTAAAACTTACCCTTTACTTTAGAAGGAATATCTTGACATGCCCCATACCATTGGACACCTAGAAATTTCACTGAAGTGGAAGGTGTCTGAATTTTTGTTAATTTCCCATCCGCTAGTATGCAAATGGAGTCCTGGTGGTACACAGTGATTAAGAGCTCGACTGCTAATCAAAAGGTCAGCAGTTTGAATCCACTCCTTGGAAACTCTATGGGGCAGTTCTGCTCTGTGCTACAGGGTCACTGTGAGTCAGAATCGACTCAATGGCAACTGGTTTTGTTTTTATTTATTTATTTATTTCACATGCAAATGTCTTACCAATAAGTCTAGAGTCATTGATATTTACTTCTTACTAGGTCCAATCAGCATAATGTCATCAATGTAATGGACCAATGTAACATCTTGTAATGAAAGGCAATCAAGGTCCCTGTGGACTAAACATGACACAGGGCTGCAGAATTGATATACCCCTGAGGTAGGACAGTGAAGGTGTATTGCTAGCTTTGTCAGCTGAAGACAAATTGCTTCTGGTGATCCTTCAAAACAGGAATTGAGAAAAAGGCATTGGCCAGCTCAATAGCTGCGTACCAGGTACCAGGAGATGTATTAATTTGCTCAAGCAATGAAATCACATCTGAACAGCAGATGTAATTGGAGCCACCACTTGGTTAAGTTTTCAATAATCCACTGTCATTCTCCAAGATCCGTTTTTTGCACAGGTCAAATAAGCGAGTTTAATGCGAATGTGATAGGAATCACCATCCCTGCATCCTTCAAGTCCTTGATGGTGGCACTAATCTCTGCAACCCCTACAGGAAAGCAGTACTGCTTTTGGTTTAATACTTTCCTAGGTAGGGGCATTTCTAATGGCTTCTACTTGGTTTTTCCTACCACAATAGTCCTTACTCCACATGTTGGAGATCCAACAGGGTGGTTCTACCAGTTGGTGAGTGTACCTATTCCAATTATGCATTCTGGAACTGGGGAAATCACTACAGAATGGGTTCAGGGATCCACTGGACCCATTATCAAATGGACCTGAGTTAAGATTCCATTAGTAACCTGACCTCCATACACCCCTACCCTGACTGGTGGGCCACAGAGACATTTTGGGTCTGCTGGAATTAGTGTCAGTTCAGAGTCAGTGCCCAGTAATCCCTGAAAAGTGTGATCATTTCCTTTTCCCCAATGAACAGTCACTCTCATAAAAGGCCATACATCCATTTGCAGGAATGCTGGGAGAAGGGTTAACTGTATAAATTATTGGCAGTATAGTGGGGTCCTTTCTCAAAGGGACCTGGCCTCCCCTTCATTTAAGGGGTTGTGGGTCTGTAAACTGGCTTAAGGCTGGGAATTGACTGAGGGGCCATGACTCTCTATTCTGGTGATTACAGTTAGACTGACATTCACTTGACCTAGAATTCTTCCACTTGTAAAGTTCAAGTAAATATTTAGTAGATTTCCCATCTATTTCACTCATAGAGACACCATAACTAGGTAGCCAATGCCGTAAGTCCATACAATTAAGACTATTCTTATTACTGCTTTGACTCTGTTGTCCATTATGGTATCCACACCCACCTTGTCTTTTGCAGTTAAGCGCCACCACTTAGCCCGTAACCACCCCAGGGTCCAATCAACCACACTGTAGTTAGGTGTTGTAATTCAGTTAGGGCAGTTCCTACTCTCAAATCTGACTTACATAAAACAGCAATCACAGCAGTCTTCAAGGATGCTGGGGCTCCCTTCACAAATTTGTTCCTCACCATTGTGAAAGATGTGCCTCTGTGTACTCCATGGGTGGGTCTGTGGGTCCCACCTAATAAATCCACTCTAACATGCCAATTTCCCTAAGCCTTTGGATACCTTCTTCTACAGTATACCAAGGCAGGTCTGGCATTTCAGCTTGGTTTAATGTAGGCCACCGCTTAATCCATGCTTCAGTGAATCAACCAAATAAACTATTAGATCCTTTTCATCTCGAGATAAAACATGGAATAAAGAATCTCTGTTTAGTGGACCCATATTAATAAAATCAGACTGATCCCACTTTATGTTCCTTATACCATTATCCCACACCCTTAATAGCCATTCCCACACATATTCCCCAGATTTCTGTTCGCATATATTTAAAAAATCAAGCTGTTCTTTTGGAAGGTAGCATACCTCCTCATGGGTTACACCTTGTACTTCACCTCCTGGGACTCACTGGGACTTAAGTCTAGTTATAGAGCTAGAAGCAAAAATGGGTGTTGGGGGTGGGCTCTGGCGACATTCAGCAATGTCTTGTAAGGCATCTGCCTGAGGCAATGCCCAGGCACCACGCTAGGTGATATCACAGACAAAGACTTTTCAGACATAGCTGGGTTAATCCCATCAGATTAGAGTGGAAGGGATAATAGTTTTACTGGGGAGGGTGGCTTAACAGACAAAGCTGGACTAATCTCTTTAGATGGGGTGAATCAACAGAATATAGGGGCTCAGTGTACCCAGCTTCCTGATTATCTGTCCATATGACCCCATCCCAAGTTTCAGGATCCCATTTCTTCCCAATCAATGCCCTTATTTAACTTCAGACACTATTTGAGGTTGGGAATTCAACTGGTGATGTAACTCAGCCACTCTTACAATAAGACTCTGCGTTTCATTTTTGGCAATATCTGCTCTGTTACTCCAAGAAATAGGGCTTGCTTTCAGGGCACAAGTGGCAACTTTCAGGTTTTGTGTGCAGTGCTTGAACTGTAACTCTGAAGCTTTGAGCTCATTCCTTTCTTTCACCACTTTGTCTAGTCAAAGCAGGTCCAGACAACCAGCTTCTTTGTACTTATTCTGACAAAACTGTAGAAAAGTATCAAATATGCAATTACCCAGAGCCTTGTCTCTCACAAATATTTGATCAAATGGTGGTGCTATTTTTTCATATTTCTATTACCACTTCACACAATGGATTAGCAGTGCCCTCTTTACTACTGGAGGCAGAGTCATCAGCACCTTTAAGACTAGTTAGACTTGAGAATCAATTCAGAAAACTCATCCTTATGATTTTGTTCCTCTAGAACCACTCTCGGTACCAAAAGTCTTAGGCTGGGTTGTCTAGAGGAGTAAAACCAGTGAAGCACATATATAAATATATATGTTCTTGTTGTTAGGTGCTGTCAAGTTTGTTTCAACTCATAGCCACCTTTCATGGATTGAATTGTGTCCCCCAAAAATATGTCAGCTTGGCTGGGTCATGATTCCTAGTATTGTATGGTTTGTACCATTCTGTAATCTCATGTGATTTCCTTATGGGTTGTAAACTCTATCACTATGATATAATAAGATTAATAAAATGGATTACTGGCAGTTGTACTGATGAGGTATACAAGATTGGATAGTGTCTTAAGCCAATCTCTTCTGAGATATAAAAGAAGCAAGCAGAGATACATGGGAATCTCATACCACCAAGAAAGCAGTGCCAGGAGCAGGGCCCATCTTTGGACGTGAGGTTCCTGTGCAGAGAAGCTCCTAGACCAAGGGAAGACTGATGACAAGCACCTTCCTCCAGAGCCGACAGAAAAAGCATTTCCTTGGAGCTGATGCCCTGAATTTGGACTTGTGGCCTACCAGACTATGAGAGAATAAATTTCTCTTTGTTAAAGCCATCCACCTGTGGTACTTGTTATTTTATATATATATATATCATATATATCATAAGACACCACCCTATGTACAACAGAATGAAACACTGCCTGGTTCTGAGCCATCCTCATAATCCTTGGTATGTTTGAGCCCATTGTTGCAGCCACTGTGTCAATCCATCTCATTAACAGTCTTCCTCTTTTTCACTGACCCTCTACTTTACTAAGCACGATGTCCTTCTCCAGGGACTGGTGCCTCGTGATAACATGTCCAAAGTACGTGAGACAAACTCTCAGCATCCTCACTTCTAAGGAGCATTCTGGCTGTAGTTCTTCCAAAACAGATTTGTTCATTCTTTTGGCAGTCCATGGTATATTCAATATTCTTCACCAACACCTTAATTCAAAGATATCAATTCTTCTTGGGTCTTCCTTATTCATTGTCCAACTTTTGCATGCATATTAGGTAATTGAAAATATCATGGCTTGGGTCAGGTCCACCTTAGTCCTTAAAGTGACATCTTTGCTTTTTAACACTTTCAAGAGTCCTTTCCTTCCTCCAGAGCTGATGGAGACAGCGTTCCCCTGGAGCTCACGCCCTGCATTTGGACTTGGAGCCTACTAGACACACATAAAGAATGTTGAAATATCAAATGTTTTGTTACATATATATTTACCACAATAAAAATATATCTTTAAACCTTAAACCAAAATAATAATAAAGAGATCTTTTGCAGCAGATTTTCCCAATGCAGTATGTCATCTGATTTCTTGACTGCTGCTTACATAGGCATTGACTGTGGATCCAAATAAAATGAAATCCTTGAAAATTTCAGTATTTTCTCTGTTTATCATGATGTTGCTTATTGGTCCACTTGTGAGGATTTCTGTTTTCTTTATGTTGAGCTGTAAACCATACTGAAGGCTGTAGTATTTGTAGTATTTGTAGTATTTATCAGTAAGTGTTCCAAGTCCTCTTCACTTTCAGCAAGCAAGGTTGTGTCATCTGCATATCACAGGGTGGTAATGAGTGGTCCTCCAATCATCATGCCATGTCTTCTTCATACAGTCCAGCTTCTCAGATCATTTGCTTGGCATACAGATTAAATAAGTACGGTGAAAGGATACAACCCTGATGCACATCTTTCCTGATTTTAAACCACACAGTATCCCCTTGTTCTATTCGAATGACTGTCTCTTGATCTATGTACAGGTTCCTCATGAACACACTTTAGTGTTCTGGAATTCCCATTCTTCTGAATGTTATCCATAATTTGTTATGATCCACACAGCCGAATGCCTTTGCATAGTCAATAAAATGCAGATAAACATCTTTCTGGTATTCTCTGCTTTCAGCCAAGATTCGTCTGACATCAGCAATGATATCCACGTCCTCTTCTGAATCCGGCTTGAATTTCTGTCAATGTACTGCTGGAACCATTTTTTAATTATGTCCAGAAAAATTTTACTTGCATGTAATATTAATGACATTGGTTGATTATTTCTGCATTCTACTGGATCACCTTTCTTTGAATGGGCACAAATATGGATCTCTTCCAGTCGTTTGGCCAGGTAGCTGCCTTCCAAATTTCTTGGCATAGATGACTAAGTGCTTCCAATATTGTATCCATTTATTGAAACATATATAGAAAGATTTACTGGAAGGAAATGCCTCATGTAGTTGTGGAGGCTGGCAAGTCCCAAATCCATGGGTCAGGCATCAGGTTGGAGGCTTCTCCTGACTCATGTGGTTGTAGTGGCTGACGAACCCAAAATCGGCAGGTCAGGCAGAAGGCTGCTGGGTCATAGAGTTGTGGGAGCTGGCAAATCCCAAAATCTGCAGGTCAAGCAACAGGCTGTTAGCTCATGTCCCAACAACCAGAGGTTAGAGGATAACAAGTCAGATGCAGGATTGAGAGAGAGCAAGCTCTTCCAGAATATCTATATATATTGGATGCAGGCCAGACCCCCAAGGAAACTCCCCTTTCAACCGACTGACTGCTCACATCAGATCACAAAATGAAGGATGATTACATAATTTCTGCCAAACCACTGAGAATCATCGCCTAGCCAAGCTGACATGTTAACCAGCACAGTAGCTCGTGAGGATATTATTAATGACTTTTACAGATGAGCAAAGTGAGGCTCAGAGAGCACAAAAGGGTAGAAGCAGTAGCATCAGAACCTGTCTAACTTCAGGGGGAATAATGCGAATCAGTATCAGCCCAAAGCTGATCCCTGTGAGGTGAAAGTCAGACATACCTCCACTCTCCAACCTCTTTACCAATACTGTCACCAGGCATCCCTTCCATGGCACTCTTAACTTCTCTTCTGGGTTTGATAATCTCTTGCAGTGGCCACACAGGACTCACAGACCATACTTACAGTTAAGTGGTTTATTAAGGAAGCAACAGGGTACAACTTGGGATCTGGATCAACAGGCTATAAACCTCAGTATCAGGATCAGGAAGCACGCAGGCAAAGTCTGGAAGACTCCCCCAAAGTGGAGAGCACATCCCACTCTTCTTCAGTGCAGGACAGCTCTTTCAGCTCCTCTTGGCCATGCAAGGAAGCAGACACTTCGTTCTGCTATGCAGTACTCCTCTACACCCCTGACAAGCTCCTCTTGGCCCTGCCCTCTGTCACTGCCAGTTCTGCCACTGGACCCTTTCAGGGCCCCTTGCTGTCTTCAGTGTTACAGCCCTTGACTATGTTACAGCTCTTTTAGGAGGTTCCTTGCCTCTTCTCTCTCTGCTGCTTCTTTCTTCTCTTCTTTCTTCCTTCTGTTTCTTCCTGCAGCTTCTCTTCCTGTTTCTTTCTCTCTCAAAAAGCCTCTGTGGGGCTGGCTGCTTAAATATACAACTCTTTGTCAGTTTCAAGGGATGCCCTTCCCCAGCGGGGCCACAAACTAACCAATCCCCTCTCGGTAGGCCACAGACACTTAATTTGCATAGTAGACAATAGAAAGTCATTTACATGTCCATAGTCACTTCATCTTCATAGTCTATTGACCAATCCCTGCGAGGTGCATACCAATCACAGGGCAAGTTACAGTCCAGGGCTAGGCAAAAAGTATCAAACCATCTTTGTTTACAGCCTACCTAGGAAGTGTAACAAACTCTCTGGGGTAGAAAACTAGTGCAAAGGTAACTCCTCAAGATTTAGGGGGACAATCTCTCAAGCTGTTTTACCAAATAACTGAGGCAAAAGCCCACATAAAGGAACTCATTTCATCACAGAGATTTTAAATGATTTGACTAAGGTCACAAAGCTAGTCAGAAAATAAACTGAGAGTGAAGCCAAGGTTTCCTGATTCCTAAATCAGTGCCTTCTACCACACTACCAGGCATCCTCTGTCTTCCCTCTCTTAGACCCCACCTGCATTATATTTAGACAGCAGGTGTTTGTGCAAAGTAGATTATCAATAACTCTTTTGATGGTGAGGACACCAGTGATATCCCTCTGTACTCAATGTATTGATTCATCTATTTGCGTAGTTAATAGATTTCTTACCATGCCAAAATGTACCTTGCACTGAGCCTATGTAAATTTCACCAAGAAACAAAAGTTAGGCAGAAGAGACCAAGGCTCAACTTTTGGCATTTGGATAGGTTAGTGATGATTCAATTCAAAGAATATTTACTGGGTACCTACTATGTGCCATAAATATTTACTTGAAGATTGAATAATCCTACATTATATATATGTAAACTGTTATTACCACAATCCAGCTGGGAGACAAGACAAATAAAAGCATAAGACCAAAATAAGAAGCAAGCTGGCAGAGTGGTTTCAGAATACAATATGGATTCTTTTTTTTTTTTTTTTTTAACGTTCTGGGAATATAGAGGTGAACATGACAAAATGGTTCTTGTTCCTATGAAGCTTCCACTCTAGCCGACTCTCCTAACTACTATTTCTACCTTACAGCCTTGGAAACTTCCTAAGGGTCTCCATAATTAATGATAATTGCCAATGGTTTCTGGATGCTTTCTAAGATTAGTTTATTTAATCCACCCAATAACTCTATAAAATGGGTAGTAGCCTGTTATCAATTCCATTTTACTAGGACACAGAGAAGACTATACAGCTATAAGTGGCAGAACTAGCCTTAAACTCAGGCAGTCTGGCTGCAGAGCTGACAGGCTTAATCAGCCACTATGCAGGAGGAGATCCAAGTTTTGTAGGGCATGGAGCTCTTACAATTCTAGGGACCCTCTCTGAGGAAAAAAGAATACAAAACTACACATACACTATTAGGGGCAGGGCCTTGGAAGGGGCCCATTCAAGACTTGTGTTTTATTGGCTTCACAGTAAATCTGTCTTTAGCTGCAAGGTAAATTAATCTCTGCCACTATGCAATAGGCATGAGCATGAGCTCTGTTTTTAAAACAAAGACTCCCAACTGAAATACCTAGAAGGCAGATGAGTGAAATAAGCAAGAAAAGAAGTACCACCATTGCCAACTATGAAACAACGGGTGGGATTTTCTGGTGCCCCAGATCAACTCAGTGAGCATTCATAGAGCATCTGCTATAGATAGATAGATGATACATACATACATAGATACATAGATGTCTGCTCTCAATGACTCACAGTTTCTGTATACAACACTATATAAATGCAAAAGGAGGCTAATATGATGGGCAGTCTCTGTCCTTCGGGAATTTATTATGATGATAAACACTGAATGCTTACTACGTAACTAGCATTGCTGTAAGTGAATTATAAATCATGAAGTAGCTATTATTATTACAATTATCCCTATTTTACAGATGGAGAAACTGATCATGAAGAGGCAGGACGTGGATCTGAATTCAGATGCGCTAGTTCTTGAGCCATACTCTTAACCACCTTACTACTATTCTTCTCCAATCTTTTTAGACATGCTAAGATTGGAACTATGAAACAATTTGAGATCTGAAGCTTCAAAATTCTTCCCAGGCACCAACTCCTCCATGAAGCCTTCCCTGCCCACCCCATATAGGTCAGGTTCTCTCTACATAGCCTTACATCTTCACCTCTCTCATAGCTGGATTAATAAGTCATTTCTTAGATGATGTCCTTCTTGAAGGCTTATGTCCCCAGAACCTAGTAGGTACTCAATAAGTATTTGAATAATGAGTGAATAAATGAGCAATACATGATAGGATATGGTCAGGTGATCTGTTGATTCTTTGGCAAACAATTTATGTATGGTAGCCTTTAGATAACCCTATGGTTAAGTTCTACTCTGTCCTATTGGGCCACTATGAGTTGGAATCAACTCCATGGCAACAGGTTTGGTTTTTTTTTTTTTTTTGGTAGCCGTTAGACTGAACTGGAGGATGAAAGTAAGATGTAGAAAAGTAGAGGGAAAATCCCACAGCTAACATGATACTTAATGGTAAAAGACTGAAAGTGTTTCCCTAATTTCAGGAACAAGACAAGGATACCCACTTTCACCACTTCTATTCAATACGGTTCTAGAATTCTAGCACAGCAATTAGGCAAGAAAAATAAATAAATAAAAGTCATAAAAACTGGAAAGGAAGAAGTAAAACTATCCTTTTTACAGATGATATGATCGTATGTCTAGAAAACCTTAAAGAATCCATACATACAGAGAAAAACGGTTAGAGGTAATAAACAAATTCAGCAAAGCTGCAGTATATGAAATCAACACACAAAAACCAGTTGTATTTCTGTACACTAGTAATGAACAATCTGAAAAAGAACTTAAGAAACAATTCCATTTAAATGACATTAAAAAGAATAAAATACCTAGGGATACATTTAACCGAGGAGGCACAAGACTTGTACACTGAAAAGCACAAAATACTACTGAAAGAAATGAAAGAAAGCCTAAATAAATGGAAAGACGTTTCATGCTCATGGACTGGAAGACAATATTGTTAAGATGACAATATTACCCAAAGTGATATACAAATTCAATGCAATCCCTATCAAAATCCTACGGGGTAAAGGATCTAACATTACCCTATGTAAGGTGGTCTTTGTCCTCGGCTCAAGAGAAATAACCACTGGAGTAATTGAGGTACTTTGGTCTGGGACTTCCAGGCCACACCTAAGAATTTGTGCTGGTGAATGGGGGCTGGCCAGATCAGAGAAGATTCACCTGGGATGCCGATATCAACTAGCCTCAGGAGGCATGATTTAGCCTATCATGCAGAACTGGCTGATAAAAGCCCTGAACGCTAATGCATGGAGGGCTTCCTTGTTGAGACAATGTTTGCTCTCGGAAGGGTAGCACATCCCTTGGGACATGGAAGCTCCATACTGGGAACCCTCCCAGACCTTGCCCTATGTGTCAGTTTGTTTGTATCTGTTTTGGCTATAATAAAACTGTAGTTGTGAGTACAGCATACACTCTCCATGAAGTCTGTGAGTCATTCCAGTGAATTACTGAACCCAAAAGAGTAGTCGGAGCCAGCAGGTCAGAAACTAAGGGTATCATGTGGGCTGCCAAGCTTGCAGTTAGCATTTCAAAGGGGTAGTGGGAAACCAGCCCCAAATTCGTGGCCAGCAGGTCAGAAGGTTGGGGTGTCATGTGGACTCCCTAAACTTGTGGCTGGCATCTGCCTATCTGGCAGTCTGAAGAATAGTGTCCTTTTAACTTGTGAGCTCTGACCTAGCTCTGGGTAGCTACGGTCTGAGAGAGAGTACCATGGGGGCGGCTGGCAATAAGGATGGAGAAGTGGGAATGTGAGGACTGGATCAATCTCCACAATTTTGAAGACTGGATTCATGCTGATCCTTACCACATAAATCCCAATGGCATTTTTTGCAGAAATGGAAAAACCTATCCTAAAATTCATAAAGAATTTCAAGGGACCCCAAATAGCCAAAATAATCTTGGAAAAGAACATTTGGAAGACTCACACTTCCTGATTTCAAAACTTACATAGAGTTATAGTAATCAAAATAGTGTGGTACTGGCATAAAGACTGACAGGCAAGTGGAATAAAATTGACAGCCTAGAAATAAACCCTCGCATCTATCTATGGCCAACTGACTTTTGACAAGCATGTGAAGATGATTTAGTGGGGGAAAGAACAGTTTCTTCAACAAATGGTGCTGGGAAAACTAGATAGTCACATCCAAATGAATGCAGTTGGGCTTTTACCTTATACCATATACAAAAATTAACTCAAAATAGATCAAAGACTTAAATTTAAGAGCTAAAACTATGAAGAAAACAGAGAGGTAAAGCTTTAAGATCTTGTATTTTCTGACGGTTTCTTAAATATGATACCAAAAGGACATGCAACAAAAGAAAAAATAGATAAATTAGACTTCATCAAAATAAAAAAAAAGTGTGCATCAAAGGTCACTTTCAAGAAAGTGAATACATCTCAGAGAATGAGAGAAAATATTTCCAAATAATATACCCGATAAGGGTTTAATATCCAGAATATTTAAAGAACTTCAACTTAACAACAAGGAGACAAACCAATTAAAAAGTGGGCAAAAGATTGAATAGACATTTTTTTCCAAAGAAGATATACAAATGGCCAATAAACACATGAAACTATGCTCAGCATAATTAGTCATTAGAGAAATGCAAATCAAAACCACAATGAGGTACAATTTCACACTTACTACGATGCCTATAATTAAAACAAAAAACAGAAGAAAACCAGAAAATAACAAG
Source organism: Dugong dugon (assembly GCA_030035585.1). Lineage (NCBI taxonomy): Eukaryota > Metazoa > Chordata > Mammalia > Sirenia > Dugongidae > Dugong > Dugong dugon. The sequence continues at coordinate 91,773,277 of CM057462.1, forward strand.
TATTGATGAGAATGTGGAGAAATTAGAACTCTTGTACATTGCTGGTGGTAATGTAAAATGGTGTGGATGCTGTAGAAAACAGTTTGGCAGTTCTTTAAAAAGTTACACATAGAATTACCATGTTGTTGTTGTTAGGTGCCATTCAGTCAATTCCTACTCAAGTGCCCCTATGTACAATAGAACAAACACTGTCTTACAAATTTCTTGGCATAGATGAATGAACACCTCTATTGCTGCATCTGTTTGTTGAAACATCTCAATTGGTATTCCGTCAATTCCTGGAGCCTCGTTTTTCACCAGTGCCTTCAGTGCAGCTTGGACTTCTTCCTTCAATACCACCCATTCTTGATCATATGCTACCTCCTGAAATGGATGAATGTCAACCAATTTCTAGAATTACCATATGACTCAGCAATTCTACTCCTAAGAATATACCTAAAAGAATTGGAAAGAGGGAGTCAAATACTTGTACATAAAATAGCCAAAATGTGGAGGAAACAACTCAAGGGTCCATCAACAGATGAATGGAGAGATAATTATGTGGTATATACATACAATGGTATATTATGTAGCCATAAAAAGAAATGATGTTCTCATACATGCTACAATATGGATAAATCTTGAAAACATAATGCTAAGTGAAATAAGCCAGATACAAAAGGATAATTCTTATGTGATTCCATTTATATCTAGAATAGTCAAATTCATAGACAGAAAGTGTATCAGTGATTACAAGGTGGCTGGGGGATATGGGGGATCGGGAGTTACTGTTTAATGGGTACAGAGTTTCTGTTTGGGGTCATGAAAATTTGCTGGAATAAATATGGTTAGGATTGTACAACACAGAATGTAATTAATGTCACTGAACTGTACACTTGAAAATGGTTAAAACAGTAAATTTTGTTATATATATTTTTTTTACCACAATAAAAAATAATAGTAAAAAAAAAAAAAAAACAGAGGGAGAAGGAAAAGATATTTTAATTGAGGGAACAGCCTGGGCAAAAGAGTAGCAGTGGGAATAATTATGGCATGAAAAGTGTATTCGTTTCCTATTGCTTCTGTAACAAATTATCACAAATTTGGTGGCTTAAAACAACACAAATTTATTCTCTTATATTTCTGGAGGTCAGGAGTCTAAAATCAATCTGTTGACAGGGAAGGGTTCGGTTCTTCAGCAGGCTTCACGGGAAAATCCGTTTCCTTGCCCTTTTTTTTAGCCTCTAGAGGTCATCTGAAGGAACCCTGGTGGCACAATGGTTAAAGTGCTTGGCTGCAAACCAAAAGGTTAGTGGTTCAAAACCACCAGCTGCTCTATGTGAGAAAACACCTGGCAATGTGCTCCTGTAAAGATTACAGTCTAGGTAGGAAATCCTATGGGGCAGTTCTACTCTGTCATATAGGGCACTATGAGTTGCAATCGACTCGATGACACACAACATAGAGGTGAACTGGGTGGTACAAATGTTTTGTGCTCAACTACTAAACTAAAGTTTAGTGGTCAGCAGTCTCAACCCACTCAGTAACACTGCATGAGAAATACCTGTTGATCTGCTTCCCTAAAGACTACAGCCAAGAAAACCCTCTGGGCAGTTCTACTCTGTAACACATGAGGTCGCCATGAGTCAGAATCGGCTCCACAGCAAAAGGTTAGGTTTTGGTTTAGAGGTCGTCTGCATCCCTTAGCTCAGGGCACCTTCCTTACATCACTCTGACCTTTTGCTCCTGTTGTCACATCTCTTACTATTGACTCTGCTCCTCCTGCCTCCCACTCATAAGCACCTTTGTGATTATAACCTCAGGCCCACCCAGATAATCCAGGAAAATCTTCCCATCTCGAGATCCTTAATTTAATCCCATCTGCATCATTCCTATTGCCGAGTAAGGCAGCATATTCACAGGTTCCACAGGTTCCAGGGATTCGGATGGAAACATCTCTGGAGGATTATTATTCAGCTTACCACAAAAGGTAACAGTAAAAAGGCTCTGAGAAGGTTCTGTCCCTATGAGGCCACAGACTGAATGGGTAAGAAGTAACCAAGCTTCTTTCCACACTAAGGAGTCTGGACTTGTTCTAATAGGCAATGTTGTTGTTGTTGTGAGGTGCTGTGGAGTTGATTTTCACTCATAGTGACTGTGTGTGGCAGAGTAGAGCTGCCCCATAGGGTTTTCTAGGCTGTAATCTTTATGGGAGCAGATCGCCAGGTCTTTCTCCCTCGAAGCCTCTGTGTGGGCTTTTTGGTTAGCAGCCAAGCACTTAACCATTGTGCCACCAGGGCTCCTAACAGACAATAGAGAGCCATTACAGAAGACGGAGAAGGATCATGTTACTATGAAAATGATATTTAAAAAAAATTATTTGGCAACTGTGTTGATATTTGCTTAAGTTGGAGCCATCTTTTTTTTAATCATAATAATAACTAGTTGTATATAGGGTTTCATTTTTATAAGTATTTTGACATATAAGCCTATTAGGCAAGTATTATTACTGTATCTACATTTTAAAGATGAGGAAACTGAATTTAGAGAGGGTAGTGGCTTTCCCGAGATTATATACATAGCAAACACATGACAGAACCGAGCATTTGGAGCCAGCTTATTTAAGGAGGCACTATACAGTGCAGTGGTTAAGTGCAACAGGCTTTGGAGTCTGACCTGAGTCCAAACATTAACTCTGCCCTTTACCAGCTATGTGACTTTGACCAAGTTATTTCACTTCTCTAGGTCTCATTTTCCTTATCTCTAAAATGAGGCTAATAATAGTTCCTACCTCAGAGGGTTTTGTGAAGATTAAATAAGATAATGCTAGTTTTAAAAAGTACTTAGCACAGAACAATCAATAAACAGCAGGTATTATTATTACAAATCCCATCCCCTTTCCATAACATCACACTCAAATGAGATCATGTGAGATGATACTTTTAAGTCTGCTTACATTTCAGCACAAGGGGATTCAA